>JANHGC010005139.1:268148-290675 GCA_027560395.1 Boaedon fuliginosus | reverse complement strand
ATAAATAAATAAATAAATAAAATACTTTGGGAACTTAGATCTAATTCTACCCAGCTTTTCGTTGATATCTTATTCAGAGGAGAGCTAGTGGGGTGCAGCAATTAGCACAAGGGTGGGTAGATATGAGCAGAAGAAAGGGTCGAAAACATGAAGATAATAGCTGCAACTGCCTAACAGAACCTCTGCCTCTTTTTCTATGGGTCGTATCTGTTCCGCATAGAACAGGGAATGGGGCTTTGATTGTGTAGTTATGGCTGCCATGTTGCCTTTTCTTTACTTCTCCTGCAGAAGTCCCTTCTTATGATTTGGTTCATAAGAAGTTTCAGCTGTGTCTTTCCAGTATCCTTAGTATCATCCCAGCATAGCCATATTTCAGTGAATATTTTGATGAAAGTTCATGCAACTAAAATAATTAACATATCTGGACTATAAGTGCACAAACCAAATTACTTTTCATAAAAGATATTTTTGTTATTATAGTCATAATTGTTTATAAATACTTATCATTTACAAACATTAATTTCTTTGATGAACTGTTCATGCATGTAAGATCCCTGACTAATTCTCATTAATTTTTACTATGAAAATTTGCTAGCCAAATAACTTATTTTATTGTATTAAGAAAATGTTGTCAATAATTTTATGCAATAGATACAAGGATGTAATAATTTTTAATAATGGATACCATTAAAAACAAAAAAGTACCAAGTTAAAAGTTCAAGTTTGGGCACAATGTAAATCTAAAGTAAGAATCATTTTTTTATTTTAAAAAATTCAAAATTCAGAACATTTTTAAAAACCAACATTTGCATACCCACCCACTTAAAAATATAAAAAATACACTCGGGTAGTAATCAGATTTCACTGAAGGGAGTAGCAGAATATACAGTATTTCTTACCTGATTTTTTAACTACAGAGAGTGTTGTCCTCTCAGGAGGTTTCCTTTTTTCTTCTTTTTTCCCTAAAAATTAATTTTAAAAAGATGTTTCTTATGCTGGAAAAGTAATCACATACTTTAGCAAGCTTATGAAAAATGCATGCTATTATTTTGAATGATTGAATATTGAATTCACTCTTAACTTGAACATGTCCATCTCCCTCCCTCCCTCTCCCTCTCTCTCTCATAATATACCAAGTACATAGATTTATGTAGCACTGCATTCATAGGTTATGTATTTATAATCTTAATGGCATTGATATTATATGCCAATCAGAGGTGGTATTCAGCCAGTTCCGACAGGTTCAGAGAACCTGTAGCGATAATTTTGATTGATTCAGAGAACTGGTAAGTATCACCTCTGATTGGCCAACAGCATAGTCACGTCCACCAAGCCATGCCAACAGAGCTGATTGTAAAAAAAAATTGAATACCACGACTGGTGCCAATGATAAATTTATATTTATAATTTCCTACATTTAGTTATTCTTACATTAGCACAGTGAGATAACTTTAATTCTAGTTTGACAATAAATTTTGTTGGTCAATGATGAAAGTAAAGAATGTTATGTACTTATGAGAAGCTCACTGACATCAGTAGAATTCAATAATCTGTACAGATTACAACATTTCTAATGGGGAATGTAATATGTAATGAGATTATATTTATATAAAATCCCTTAGATTTAAAGTATCATGATAATGATAAAATTTTTTAAAAAAATCACAGTCCAAAAGCATACCTTTTGCCTGAATATCAAAAACATCTTTCTTCTCATGTATTTTCTTTTTTTCTTCTCCCACTTCTAAAATATGAAAAAAACATGACTCAGGATCATACAATCAGAAGTAGCTAATAAACTGAAAAAGATGCTCAACTCATTCTGTCCATTCAACATTAAAACAAACAGCTGGAATTTAGAGTTCTGTGTCAGCAGGCATTTAGCTTGCATCTCATGATGAATGAATGTATGTATGTATTCTTTCATTTAAATTGTTATCCCCTACAGAATAGTTTCCTGACACCTACATGGAGTTCACAGCAGATTTTTTTTTTCTTTTGCATCCTAGGAGAGAAATATCTGCTGCTCCTATCTAGGACTGAACTCTCAAGCTTCGAGTGGGAGGTGAGCATCTTCACCACTAGGCCACCATGCCTCTCTGGACGTAGGTCTCTTTCAGGGGCGTAGGATCCCAGAGTTATGATGAGTTTGACCCCACCCTCGAGATCAGGCGGATCTTCTCTTTCCAAATGCTACAGAGATGTCCATGGAATTCGGTCAAAAAAGGTCAACTGTGATCATGCAATTGAAGCTTCAATCTTCCTTTTACGAGCATCACATATATTCACATATATTCATATATTCTAGTGATCTAGTCTCCATCTTCTTAAAGTGGTGATTCTATAACTACTTCAATATTTCATTCAAATTTGTGATGCTTCAGAAATAACCATATACCTATATAATACAGTAGCAATCTAGTAATGCAATACTTATGCAAATAACTTACCTTTCTTTTTAATTTCAGGAACACCTTTCTTCTCAGCAGTTCCTTTTTTCCTCTCTTCTTCTAAGACATAAATCAAAGGGTAAATTAATTGGTTTCATTTTGTTTAAATACAATAGGCAGATCAGAACCCTTTAAAGATGAGGCAAATTAATTGCTTTATTTTAAAATAATAAATACCCTACCTTTTCTTATAACTTGTGGAATAGCTTTCTTTTCTTGAACCACCTTTTTTCCTTTTTCCACTTCTAAGGAATAAATTTAATAGGAAATTATTTCAGAGTGCATTTTTATTCAAGAATTTGTAGTCAAAATGACAGAACCCTTTCTACTTTCTATTTCTGCAATTGGAGAAATAAAATATCTCTGAATCTAAAAATAAAATAAACAGCACAAAATGTTGCCTAGTCAACATCCTATTCATTTTAATGGAGGAAAAAGACTTCACACAGCAGTGGGGAAATGGTAGGAAAAACAACTTCAGAAGGATTTTTTTTAAAAAGTAGACTAATGCCATACTGTGGAACATCAATGCAATTGATTGGCATTTGAATGGAAGGACAACAAACTTTCTGGACCATCCAGGATAATTTTGATACACTTCAACTTCATTTTTACCTCATTAAGGACAGAAAGTACTTTGATCATTTGTGATAATAACTGGGCACAAATAATTCTGTTTATTTTGTTCTTTCATGTTAAAAGGCAAAATGTCAGCACCATTGGATTTCATCCATTATATCTGATGATTAGGGCATGTGGATGTGATAGAATTTAGAAGTATTTTTTTAATGGTTAGTCTTGACATCGTTGGAAAAGTAGTCTTGGAAGGTGGTGCCTCTATCTCATTGCTCACTCTAGTTAATGTACAAAATAAACTACACTAGGAAACTATCCAGTTTTTAAAGCTTTGATATTTCTACATTTTTGTGTTAACCCTTTCTATTTCTCTCTTTTTCATCCAAATAGATTCAACCATCTGCTATAGATATCTGATATTCATAATGAAGTGGATGAGGGCAAATGCATTTAAACTTCATCCACACAAGGAATAGAGCTCCCGTTCTTGCCCCACCTCCTGCCCATCTAGCAGTTTAAAAGCATCCAATGTGAGTAGATTAATAGGTACAACTTTGGTGGGAAGGTAACAACATTCTGTGTGCCTTTGGTGTATAGCCATGCTGGCCACATGACCATAGAAAATGTCTTTGTACAATGCTGGCTCCCTTGGCCAAGAAATGGAGATGAGGACTGCATCCTAGAGTCGGATATGACTAGACAGGGAAACTTTTACATATGTATATATTCATGCATTTGTCCAGTCTCAGGTTAGGTTGCATTCCTCCGTATAATAGCAGCCCATGCACATTTTTAAAAAGATGATTAGATGAAGAGTATTGCTGTACATTTAATAAAGGGTAGTCCACCAGGCCTCCGGTTGTCACCCACTCCTTAGCCCACACCTTCAACAAACCAGGTAAGGTAATTAAGGCTATCCTATTTTGTTTATTATATTTGTTTGTGATTGGATGGAAGCCAAGTCAGCCTTTTTTTTTTCTGATTCTTTGTTGCCATGTCCAGTTGTCAACTACATGCTGCTTGATAGCTCTAAAGGAAGGTAGAGTAAGTGACAGAAGAGCCACTAACGCTGCTGTGGCTGTTGTGGCAGTTACAAGAAACAGAGCCATTAGAGTCTCTGGCAGCTTCCATGTTGTCTCTTCCTTTTCTTGTGCTCCTGAAGAAAAAAGGGAAGGGGGAATGATGGCCGCTGAAAGAGTCTGAAAACTCTTTGCTGCCAGAGCTTTCCACCCTAGCTAAATAAGTCTAAAGATATTGCAGGGGGTTATCTGAGGGAAGGGTCTTGAATATGCATGGCTGTATTCTGAAGAAGAGTGAGACAGATCCTTTTTGGATATAGAAGTGATAATACTTTGATGTGATGCAGGTCATTGATCATTCAGCTTAGGTCTGCTGCTACTCAGGCCCTCTCCACTGAGGAACCTTATCTTAAAGGCCTCCCTCAGGTCCTGTTTAAACCCCTGCTAGATTAAACAATTAGCCTTGCTTCAGTTTCAACAGTTTGTATCTCAGTTACATCCCTTCAGGCTGCAGACACAAACTGGATAATAGATCCAAATACTGATGATATAAATGAGACAGAGATGGAGACAGAGATGGATAATTATAGAGACAGTAAAGAAGATGGATAAAGCCAGAGACAGCGACTGAGATAGAGTTATGCAGATGGAGGCAAAGGCGAACAGACACAGAAACAGAGGTCTAAATAATTTCAAAATGTATTGGGGATAGATTAGCTCCAAATTATTCAAATGAATTGTCTTTAGAGGACTCTTTTTTTTAAGCAAAAGAGCATTCAATCATATGTGCTCCCATTTGCAACCTGAAATGCTATAGTTGACCTATATTGCAGTTAACACAACATGTGGTTATACCAAGCGTCTGGAAGGGAGAGAAAGATGTAAGAGAGAAAGCTGTTATTTCTAATAAACTCATATTCAGTTAATTTTCTACAATATATCTTATGGACTTAAGATAAGTCAGGATCAGGAGCTGCTTCTCCCACAAATGACTAAGAAACTTTAGGCATGAGGGAAGGAAAATAAAAGCAATCCAGAAATATTCAAACATGCAGTTTTTTCTTTAACTCTGCCCTCAATTTCCATGTCACTAATATTAACATATTTTGTTATTTATTGCCAACATAAAGAGAAACGCCTCACACATTTTATCAACTTACAAAGGGAGAAGAGAATAGCACTAACTAGTCTCTGTCCTGACTCCTTGCATCCATTTATACAACCTGATTATTTTCAGAGGGGGACTTTTGAAACCAACATTTGAAATCTCATTGTGATCTGGAATCCTGTGCATTTCCCTCCAAAGGACACAGGATTAACTTAGCTTAATTGTGGGTTTTTTGGCACATCCTAACTCTTCCCACACATGCTGATTTGAATACACAATATGCTTTTCTAGATACTAGAAGAGTCTATACTCAAATCACATGACCATTTCAGATGGAACTGGTATGGTTATCTATCCAAAGGCAAACAAGAGAATACAATATAAACTACTTACTTTTTGTAGCTGTCACGTTAAGCTTTCCCACTGTATGAGCAAAAGAATAATTTTTAAAAAGTCAAACCAAGGAATGCAAACAATGAATTACCAGGGATGAAAAAGAACAGCATGTTTGCAGAAGCGCCAGCAAAAATGTGATAGCGAGTATTACAAAGCAGATATTTTCTTAAAAGCTATAAACCCTATAGTCTTTCTGCATATTGGTTCCATAAATATAAGCACCATCCATGTGCTATGGGGAGAGAAGAGATTTACAAAGAGGTATGAAAACAAAATTGATTCTGCCTGTATGCCAATATTGTGAAATCCACAGTGCAATGAAATATCTGTTAAATTGTTCAGCCATGAGTAGTTTCTTTTATATTAAAAATACATACCATTTTTCTTTACACTTCACAGCCATGAACCAACTCAGATTTATCATTCCAATCCAGCACTAATATATCAATAGGTCATTCTTTGTACTCAAAGGGTCTATCCAAGTGTAAAATTTTTCAAGAAGCAAAAACTTTGTTACATTTAGTTTCACACACATTTACTAGAAATGTCTAGACCAGTCATGTTAAGCTCATGGCATCATGGCAGCGTCATGTGACATATTGGGACTTTTCCCCCCTTCACTAAACCAGGCATAGGTGTGGCCAGCACTTGATGCATCCAGTCCATAGGCCGGGAGTTTGACAGCTCTGATCTAGACAGTAACAACTGTTTTGATAATGCCAGAAAAATGGAATTAAGGCCTTTACTTTCACCTCTAACAGGTATGCAATACTATTAGACACTAGCAGCTTTCCTTCTTCTGTGCCTTTGGAACTGTAACTCCCTGAATTTCTTGGTCAAAGATGAGCTAAAGGTGTACTATTTTTTCAGGCTCCATGCTTAAAAGCCCCGAGGTGCAAATATGTACACTAAGTTCATGCAACATACACATATATCTAGGAACTAGGACAACTGTCAGAAGAAAAAATGATCACAGAAAAAATTGGGACAAGGTTTATGCATAATAAAAAAAATATGTGATGCTTAGTAGGAGGCATTTGTTTCTTCCTAAATTAAGTACCAGGTAAAAATCCTTTTTGATTATCAGGGAATCAGTGTTATAAATATTCCTATTAGCATCATTCTGGTCATAAATTCATTCCATAAATTCATTTTAAGTTCTATATGACCAAACTAAGAAATTGTATGAAGTGACATTAATAATGAAAGAGCAACTAGCAAACATAAACTATGACACTAAGGGAGAATAATATACAGCATTCAATGGGAACATGGAGTAGAAAATATGTGGTGCTATTAGTACATGCTCATTCAAAAATAAATAAATTGATCTAGTCAATAATTTTACATAATTCCACTCAGTTCTACTATGTATTATATGACTCTTAACATAGAGTTTGCATTTCACAAGTTACAACAAAGTTGCAAATTAGGCTGAAGAAGCAAAGGTAACTTGCAGGTAGCCAGGAATGGATTTATACCTTAAACAAATTAAGTAATAGTGTTTCTTAAAAGGTCTTTCTGGGACTGAAAATGGGATCAGAGATTTCCCCATTAAGATTTCTTAATTCTAAGTATGCAGAAGCCAGATCCCAGAAGCCAACTTTGCATGTAATCCCAGATTGTGGATCTGATTCAAAATAGATCTGCCCAACAAAAAAGCTTTCCTATCCATAGCCTGATAAACACAAAATATATAGAATATTTCACAATAGAAATGAATAAAATGAGCCTGCACATTCACATTGGCATGACATATTATGACCTCATCCAGACTTGCCCTTTCCAGTTCAGAATGCATGATCTTATCTGAAACAAAGAACTATTACCAAGGTTTTCCTTGAATGTTACTTTCTTCAAAATATGTTTTACTTTCCATAACCCCATATTAATGGAATAAGGTCCTAGAAAATTCCTAAATTCCCAAAAGATCTCTTTCTAAAGTAAAAAAAATTAACTTTGGAAAGTCAGTGAAGGAGAGAAAGATTGTAAGATGTGATGAGAAAAATAAGAAGGTTTAATGTGAGCCTCAAAAGGTCAGGCACATTGCTCTAAAATGGTCTTCAATGACTTCTACATCATCTTATGTCTTCCACCTTTGATGTCAAGTGTTTTTAAGAGATGGAAGAAGGCAAGGAGCAGCAGCACTGGATTTATGCCAAGAGTCCTTCAAAGTAGATTAGAGTGCAGCAACTGCCTGTTGATCTGCCTGTGATGAGAAACTCTAAATATAGCAAAGCACTTGAGTTAGATGGCATAGTGCTACACAACTGAGACTCTCTGAAGATACACGTTACCAAGCTCTGTATTTTCACACTTTAAGTTCCAAGATGATACAGCGAGTAAGTAAGTTACATTAGTGCTGATTCAGAAACAGCTTGCTGCCCATCCATCATCAGCAAAAGGAGGAGGTAAGAAAAGGGGGCCAAAAGACTGGTGGTAAAGAGGAACATATAGAAGCAAAATGAATAAGGAGGTGGCTTCCTTCAGTTGGAGCCTGAGTGCATTTTGTGCTTCTGATCATAACTGTATAAGAATGGTTATGGAAACACGTTTTTGTGAAAGACATGTGACAGTAGCTTGATTTCGCTTAAAATATTGTCTTCAGATTTAAAAGTATAATATGGAAGTTTGCCCCTCTGAAGTTAATTGGCAATATAAAACAGATTAGGCTTGAGTTAGATCTCTGTTTCATATCTGTACCAGTCCACACTAATACTGCATTATTGAGATATAGTTCAGCATGAAATAATTTTAAAATTAATGCTAGATTTCATTTTGGCTAGATCAATTCTATTTATACTATTTAAGGGCATATTCTCTTTCAGCCTTCCTCACCTTCTGGCATCTAGGAATATTACGAGTGGAGCTTCCAGAATTCCTAACTAGCATGGCTATTTCATTTCATTTTATGAAACAGTTAATATATTGGCTATTCTCAGTTTCCAAGTATTCCAAGTATTAATATTCATTGAAATCAGCTGAGAATAGAAATGATATTCCTGGTATATTAGAACTTCTCTGAAGCCTGCTGTGCCTCTGAGCTCATCTTATCTGACAGGGTCTCTTCAAACATTCTTTTTTTTTTATGAGTGTTTCGCTTAGATTCTATTCTTCTCTTCAGCATTGCATAGCTGTGCCATCCTGATGTAATCAGGCAGTTTACAAAGGTCAGGGAAATGTAAATAAAATCAATCTGAGATTCTGAGAGTAGCTATTTTTTAAAATTCTGGATCCCATCTGTTTGACTTGTCTCAAGAATGCTAAGCCAGAAATAGGTACTGCAATCACAACAGTATAAATTAATCTAATGTTTTTAAACACCTTGTTTGTTATTTGGATTGGATATAGCCAAATCCTTTGGGACTAAGAAAGCTAAGGTATAATGATGCAGATAGGTCATTCTGGGAGACAGCATAGTTTTTCTAAGTGCCTGAAATCTCCTACTTTGCTGTTTGCTGCCTTTCCAACCTATAATTTATTTGCTGTTATAGATAGCTAATAATAGATAGCTAAGCACATTCAATATTCTTGCACTCAAATAATGTGAATCTATTCTGGATCTTCTGTGAGCATTCAACTTTGGTCTCTAGAGAAGCTTAACATCTTATTTCACCAGTCAGAATACTTAAAGTCATTTAAAGTATGGTAACCCATTAAGGAAGGTAGTAGGTAGCAGAAAACAGACTGCCTTCAGATTTAAAAGTATAATATGGAAGTTTGACCCTCCAAAGTTAATTGGCAGTGAATTCCAAATGCAAAATGAAATAAAAGTGCCAAGGATGCAGTAGAAATGCTTGCCAGCAGCTACTGCCCCACTGCCTATGCTTTTATTTGGATAACTGGCATTTTATTTTAATTGTGAACCTGTCAGTGATCAAATCAGAAACATGGTTTATGGGTAAGTTTCATTGGATCAAAAGAAATCATACAAAAAAACAATTGCCAGAAGATTTATTTATTCATATTTTATGTTTCTATACTGCCCATATCCCACAAGGGAGATTTGTTTTATATACCTTTTCTTTTTATAGTGATGGACATTGTCCTTCTACATATTTCAACAGTAAATTCCAGAGACATCTATATGTCATCTACCTGACTTTCCATAGTCCCACAACTGAACTGAACTGAAATCTGATTCCTTTTCACCTTGATAAAGTTTCCAGGCCAGGTTTTCCGAGTAATGAAGGTTTATTATACTAAAAAGTGTAAATAAATATGCCGGTCCTATCTCTCAGCCCAAGTCATACCATAATGCATTAGAGATTAGCATGCTTCTGTATTCATCCTGAAGGAGTGGCTAAGCATCTAGGTTTTTCATTACTTTTCCATATTTTTTTATAACGAAATAGCATTATAGTAGGAAGAAAAACTATAAATAAAGTGCTCCCTGAGAGAAATAGAAATTGATGAGTAAGTGGGCAATTCATCAGTTATCCCCAAGCTACTCTGGAAAGGAATCAGAGGCAGCCTAAATTAATTAAATGTAGAATCATTCTTACAAGCCACAATAGACATGCCATCATATTTTATGAATGATTGGAAGAAAATTGCCACAAGCTGGGGGAAAAAACATGGAAATAGCAAAAATAATAACAATACCGGAATAGACTGATTTGGAGCCAGCATCATATGGAAATTCAGTATAAAAATAGAATTTAAAAAGAGCAATTTCAGAGAAATGGAACCAAAAGTGATGTTTCTCATACTAGGGACATACTTAATTTCATAGGGACTAGAAATGCACATATAATCATGCAAAAAGATTAACCAGTACTTAGTCTGGGGAAAGTATTTTCTTAATGAATTACTTTTTCCTGATAATACATATCCTAAATTACAGAACTCTGAAATTAGTTTTACATAGAAACCATTCTACGTTGGTTTCAATACTGAGTCATATTGTGCAGCCTTCCTGGAAGTCTGTGCTGTTCTCACTTTTATAGATACCATTGTCAGCATCAGACATCAAATAGGGTAAAGATATTTTTTTTCCTGTTCTGGACTCATGCTTGGTAAAGAATTACTTTAAAATTTGAAGGCTTCATATTGATTTTGTTTGTTTCTCTCTATATTAAAAATCACAGACTTTTGGATCCCTGTTCTAAATCATCACCTGCTTGTAGGCCACTTCTAATAGCTTCACAGAAATGAGTCATGTAAAACTGTGTAAATAAGTCCAAGGAGAAAACATAGCACTGTGTTAGATTCTAATGTGGATGCAGTGGACTAGACCTAACCTATAATTTTATATGTCAGTTTAGCACACTGTTTTATTACTCTCACAACGGAAAAACAATTATCCTTCTTTTTAATCTTTATCTAGTTAATCTTTGCATAGAGCTTTTCATATGCAAAGTATTGCATCGATTACATATGACACTAAATTTATCTTCAGTTTACAGAATTAATATTTATTTGATTTATATATTCTCCTATTTCACTTTTATATGCTCACAATAAATATATAAAATACACAATATAATAAAACAAACATTTGAAAAAAATCACATAGCAGCCAGGCATAATCTAACATAATCATCCACACAACCAAGATATGGGCCTTCTAGATCTAGCTAGCCAACATTCCCTAGTCAATAGTATCCAAAGTATGCCCTTTCTTACCAGATCAAACAGGACAAATGGAAGCAATTTAGGTTTTTATACTTCAGAAATAATATCCAGAAACCTATCCAGATTTCTCCTGCATCTTTCTGAAATTTAGATCACTACTGACCACTATGCCTGGAACTGTATTGCATGCCTTTTATTATTATTTTTTCCTTTTCTTCTTTCCTTGAATGAATTTCATTAAGTCCTGATATTGGGATTATTGAAGAAAAATGGGGTCAATAGACTTTTTTATGGATTTAGCTGCGTGGGGGGGGGGCTATATCTTGCCTAACTTTCCAAGGGCAGTCTACTACAGTATACATATATGACAATGGAAGGAACAAGGAGGCAATTCTTTTCTTTCTCCTTTGACTCACTATGTTCATCAGTAGAACAAGAAAACTACAGGAAAAGATAAACATTTGTTCCCAATCCATTCTAAAAGTGGGAGGTCTTGTAAATTATATAGTGGACTAAAACCTGAATCCTTACATTTCATCAAATTTAGATCCTGGATTCCAGAGAGCAAAACTGATTCAATTTTAATTTCGTAGCTTAGATCTGGTTGTTATGTCTTCATCTGAGACAGACTTCTTAGATAAGAAAGATGAGTCAGGTGACCTCACTAAACTCCCTGGATTACATGACCCAGATTGTAGTACAAGACACTGGCCATAATCAATCTCCGCTAACCCAGAATACAATGACCAAGACTCTGACACATAATTACCAGCACAGTCCATGAAAATGGAAGGTATGTCAAGTCAAATATCAGAAGATAAAGATCTATCAGTGTGCAAAGGCACAAGAGAAGGTCTTGAAAATAAAAGTACATTTAAGAATTGCTCAATATCTGTAGAGCTTAAGACAGATCAGACCTGAAGCCAACTCAGTAAGGACCATGTAACTATAACTTTTAATACATTATTTGTATGAGAGCAGTTTATTATTGGAAGCAATAGCTTGCTTGTGAAGCCCAGGGAAAGGATACACTTGCATTTGAATCCGTATTAAAGTCCCTGATATCCACATTTTTGCAGACTAATTTTCTTTTCTTTTCTTTTCTTTTCTTTTCTTTTCTTTTCTTTATTATAGAACAAACAAGATATCTATATGTGCAGTAATAGTATACCCAGGGATGGGTTTCTCCCGGTTCACTGGACGCGCTTCCCGATCGGCTGTCAAAAGCGCGCTGCGCGGGATCACCTTCGAAATCGTGGTGTTCTGCAAGCACTCTGACCCAACAGCCGCTGCAAATCCCTGCTTCAGGGCATCTTTACTATACTCCTGCCATACAAACCTGTTCCTTTTTGTCTTATTCATATTTAATCTAATTATTTCTTCTATCTCAGTCACATTTTCAGTTTTTAAAATCCTTATTGCACCTTTCCTTAGACTCTTCCTCACCTCCAAAATATCTTTCTGTATCTCCCTTTACAGTTTTTGGTTTTTCCACTTATATTTAGCCATTTCTAAATCTACTTTACCTACTTTCTCCTTTTGATCTTTCTGTACCATTTGTTGTTTTTTCTCTCTAATTGTTTCCTCTAAACTTTCTGTTTTATATTCTATTTCCTGCACTTCCTGTGGATTATTTGATGCATTCTCAGATCTCTCTATTTCCTGCATTTCCTGTGGGTTATTTGATACATTCTCACATCTTTCTATTGTATATTCTATTTCCTGCACTTCCTGTGGTTTATTTGATGTATTATCAGATCTTTCTATTATATATTCTATACGTATAATTTTCATTCTTTCTTCTCTTTGTTTTCTTGAATCTCAGCCTGAATTTGAAATAGTCTTTTTGAACTCACTTAGCAACTTACTGTGTATTGTTTTGTTCCTGAGCAATATTTTGGATTTAGATTCTGTATGTTATAGTTAAGCTTTCCTTTATCTCCATCCCCAGCTCTGACACAGGATATTTATATTTTATATTTTAATTTAATTTATAGACCCCCCCACTCCCTCAGGACTCCGTGCAGCTAGGATATGATACTGATATCAGTTTGAATAATAGTACAGTGGAACCTCAGTTCACGAACACTTCTGTTCACGACCAAATCGGATCACGACCAAAAAATCAGCTAAATGTTTGACTCCGTTCACAAACAAATCCTTGGGTGTTGACTAAACACAGCCGCAGGTGACTGAACAGTTTTCTCTGTTGTTCATGGTTTTCTCAGTGTTTTGGTTCATGACCAACTCAGTTCACAACCAAAGTTAAGGAATGAATTGTGGTCGTGAATCAAGGTACCACTGTATCTACTTTGGTCAAGATACTCTGTAAAAACATTTGAATGTTTTTTTATAGAAGTTAACTGAACTTACCTTCAGCAGCTGGGAGAAGAGCTGTGATTGCCGAGGTCTTTTCCAAAAATAGGGAGGAATACGAGCCTGAACACAAGAGAGGCATGAAAGGCTATTAATTATAATATGCAAAATAGAACATAATATGTAATAAAGTACACTTGGAGACCACTTTAAAAAAAATCAGTCCCTCAGCAGAAAGGCGTTTCTCCTGAATTGCCTGTGTATATTACTAAGTACATCCTAGAAACAAAAGAGGGCAGAACAATTACAGAAGTTAAAAATGCTGAATTATTTGCTGATCACTTTGTATTTGGAGTTAAAAAAAACATCAATCCATATAACCAAGCACCCCACATATAGCTCTAGATTGTTGGAGGAGGAGGCCCTGAAAGCCCTTTTCCTTCTGGTTGTAATAAAAAGGACTTTTCTAATTCATAAACATCTACTGAGTTGAGGAGACATAAACTCTAACAGCTGTTTTACCTTGTGTAGCATAATATCCAGGGGTGGGCTTCAAAAATTTCAGCAACCAATTCTCTGCCCCGTTTCTGGGTGGGTGTGGCTATGGGGGTGTGGCCTAGTCATCCTCCTGCACAATGTTGGGGGGAGGGCAAAAACTCTGGAGGCTTTCTTTGAGCCTCCAGGAATGCAAAAACAGCCTTTTTCACCCTCCCTGAGCCTCCACACAGACTCTATACTTACCTGACATCCAAAACGGGCTGCATGGAGACTCCTGGGTGGGGCAGGGTGAGAGGGGCCAGCCAGGGATGGGATTTACAGTTTCACCAAACTGGGCAGACTCTTAGCTAGACGATCGCCTGAACCCATGTGAACCCGTAGCAGCCCACCACTGATATTATTCAGCCTTTATAGATATAACAGCATGAGTAACATGAGCAGCTGCAGAGTAACATGAGCAGATCACCTACTTTTCAGTCAAAGAGATTATCATTTTGTGAAGAAAGGAAAGAAGTAGAATTACTACTGTCCACATTTTGGGTAGAATACACAGGCAAAAGATCTCTGCATTTTCCACAAGTGACCACAGCCCCAGATGGCCCATTCTAGAAGGTGGCTTAGTATAGGCAACATCACTGGAGTCATAACCAAAGCTAAAGGGAATTGTTTATCCAGGATCAAGAGTAAAATCGTGTTTAATTTGGTTAGGAAAACCCTTGGTCCACTCTAGTAGACCTCTGGCTAAAATGCTTTTCCTCTCTCATTACATGTGGGATATGTTGGCAATAAATGTCCTCTGAACCTGCTAGTTTCTCTTTTAAATCCTCTATTTTCCACCTTCACTCCAATAAAATATATATAATAAAATACTTTGGTATAAGCTATTTCTTCTACTATTACTTCCATACATCTTGAAAACAGGTGTCAGTTCACAAAAACGATTAGTAATATAAATCAGGATTATGACAGCCAAAGCTTTGAAGTTTTGAGATAATACAGTCAAATGCATTCATAAAAATGTATGCCTGCCATATTAGGTTATTGTATTACATACCGGCATAGAAACTTTTACCTTGACAAATTTGCAATATATTTACACTGACAAACATGCGGCAATATAGTTTTCCTCTTCTACATTTCAATTTCGAACACCTACTCAGCCCACATGTCCATTCTCTAGTAGGAATTTAAAACCTCAGATTTTAAGGTAGATAGATATAAGTTATGAAATATATAATGCAATTTCTGGATAAATGTGGATGAGGTCATTCTGGTACAGTTTCATCCTGAAAGGAATTTCAACATGTTTCAATTTGACAAGGCTTTGAACCAAGCAGTCCCTTGAAGCTGCTTAGTGAAGCCTGCCTGGTCTGCTCCCTTTCAAGAGCTAAATGATGTGGCTATGTGGCTTTGCTTCAGTGACTCCCTTGGTTTTTTCTTCACAGAGCTTGCAGTATAAAAGAAGGCTGACAGGAACGTCTTCAATGAGCACTGAGGGAGAAAGCTGAGATATACATTCTCCATATTGCGTCTAAGCAGAATCACACCCTATGGAGCACCAGCTTGGGCTGCACAGAATCCATGAAAGGATGACTAAATCCAAGAGCCCTTAACCTTGGGAGGGAAATCTAGTTTGAAGTCTCCTCTTCCATATAAGAAGACTTCAAAGCTGTCTGGTTTCAGTTCAGGAGAAGAGCAACACAAAGAGATTCCCAAACTGGGAGTGACTGTTCTAGATTGTAAAAAAATACTGAAGCCCATCCTCTGGATAGCCAGCACCAAACTCTCTTCTTCCAGAATGAGATGGATTTCAGAAGTTCAGAGGTTCTGATCAACCAGTCTGTTCCATAAAATTGAGTAATAGTAACATACTGTAGGCAGTTTTGAGTATTTGGACCAAGTACCCAACTTCTATTGGACTTAAGCAACGATGCCACAGACACCCCACAACCTGAAACCTATTTTCCCTACTTTTTCTTTCCCTCCAGCATTTGATTTGGGGACAAATAAGAATTTAGGGACGAAGCAGTTCTCTAAAATATCCTACAGGAAATCAGAACTCACAAGATGAGGAGGAGAACGAGGAGAATAAAATTTTTGAAGGAAAGGTGAGAAATTTAGTCTTGAGCGCACAGTTTAAGAAAGCGATGGAAATCTCAAGGAGTCATAACATAGGATAGAATAGCTAGGTGTGAAGATGTATGAGTTGGCAAACCATGAAGACAAGAAAACCAATAAGGACAAGAAGACAAAGGAAATGCCAAGGTTAACCTAAACCAATCTTCAAAATGAGTTAAGAAGAAAACCAGGGAAAAAATAACAGAAAGTTAAGTTCTGGTGGAAGTCAAATAAAATACCTTGTTACCACTATGCAATTATAATATAATAGAACTAATTCATGCTTGCAGATACTTTCCCCCGAGCGATTTGAGAATGTGTGTGTACAATAAATACACATAACATTATAGAAATAAGGCAGCTTTTGCTACCATGAAAAACAGCAGGAAAAAGAAAAGAGCAGTAACTGTTTATTAATTAGTATGTTTTATTAGGAAATGGGGCATTAGTGTCATTGCAATAACTCTCATTGTAAAAAAAATTCTTGAACATATTAATTAATTCTCTGTGTGAGGGAAAATTCATTGTAAAAACAAAATGGCTAACAACCTCAAGGGTTGTGTAAATTCAAATAATGATCCAACAGTCTGGCAAAACTTTCAAGTCCAGATTTTCATTCAACTATATATTTCTTATTAGTTTGTAGGGAACCTTGAGGAATGGAGCAACAAATGACAAGATATTCATAGGGAGCTCATTACATAAATGCTGTGAATTACATACTTCTATCAGCTATCAGGATACAGTGAAAATCTTTGGGTAATAAAATCACTGGCGCCATCTTGGTTTGCTGTGAACACTGCTGGCTTAAAAGTAGAGTTCTCATGAATAATGAGATCCCATTGTTACAGCTATCTTCGGAAGCAGGGGATTAGATACAATTCCAATTGCAACAGTGCTACACACAGTTTGTAATCAAAATGCTTAATGAAAATATTCTTGTTGATATCTTGCACACTACAGGATACCATGAGGTCAGTTTGTCCTGTGGGGAGGCTATAATACGTCTAGTGAGCAATAATAAGCACCAGTGCAATTAATCATTTACATGCTTATAAAATCTAATAGATTAGCTATTGACCAGAGAAAGATAATAGGATGTCCTTCCACTCTCACTATCAGTATAAAAACTACAGTTATTTTTGATAGAGGGTTAATGTTAATAGAAGCTTGCATAAACACACACATATATAAACAAACACACACACACACACACAAGATGATCATAATTTAAAAATGTATCTGTTGTTCATGTAATTAAAACTTCACCATCAAAATAGTGTTATCAAGATATGTAACCTAACTTAATTTTTTTTTTAAAAAGGAAAATATTCAAGCACAATCTCCCAAGCAACCTCTTTGAAGCAAATTCTATGGATATTACTGCTATTTTGTATCATTCCAAAACGACTTGATTTAGAACAGGGCTGTAAAATTCCCGGGCCATGGTCTGGATGTGTCATGTGCTAGCCATGCCCATGCCCTGTTTAGCGAAGGGGGGGGGGAAGTACCGATATGTCACGTGATGCCACTGTGTCAACATGAGTTTGACACCCCTGATTTAGAAGGGTAAGCATTCTTGAGATCATAAACCTCAAAATTATAGTGCATAGAAGGACTTTATATTGTATCAGGCACCTTTCTGATCTGGTTTTTCTGGTTCAGAAGAAAAGCAGGATGGACTTACTATAGATCACTAGGAATTCCTGAAGCTTGGAAGCTGTAAATTCCATCCAGCACAACATATTTGAACATGTCTATGAAGATTATTTTATTATTTATTTATTTGATTTATACCCCACCTCTCTTCCCCAGTCTTAACTTGAGCTTAACTTGAAGGAAATGTTACTTTTTAAAAATAGCATACCTTAGTATTTTAAGTGGCTATGACTCTTCAAGTTCTCAGGCTAAGCTTTTTCTAATCTTGTTTTCTATAATTCTTTACAACATAGTGTCCATGTTTTCTTAGCATACAAAATATAGGTTTTTGCAGATACATACTGCATTCAGGCCAAACTATCTACAGTACATAAATGTGTTTAAATGGATATTAGCTGTCATGTCTAACTGGAGTAGGATTATACCTTTATTTTCAAAGGATTTTTTTTTACTATAGCAAAAACATAATTCAATTGATTTGGCATATTCATGGAATCCTTCAATTCACAAATTGATCTTTTTAAACCATTTTCTGCAGAAGTATTTTCAATTCTTCCTCCTATTTCTCCTATTCCCTTTCTTAATGCTAGTTGAACTTCAGTTTGGAACTTTAAAAAAAACCTAAAGATTTGTGTGCATCTTCATTGGATTCATTGTCACATATGCAGTTTTATACACAAATTGTTCATAAAGCAAACTATGGTATCTAATATATATATAATTTTTGCCATCAATATTGGATGACATTTGATTGTGTTTCCTGCTCAGTTGAAAACTAAATAGCCACAGCATATGATGTAAATTCCTGTACATAACTTTTCTTTGGGAAAAGCATAACACAATTCAGAAAAGTGAATACCAAAATGAAAACACATTTCACATAACGATTCAAAGGGAAGAATTCAATAACATTGCATTAAATTGCAAAGCAAATCATTTCCTTGTTATCCCTCTTTATTGATGTGCAATTAGCAATACATATCCTATCTTTCCTCCATGGTGCCAGGATAATATCACCCATATTTTATCTTCAGAGCAATCTCCTAGGTAGAATTGCTGAGCAACAGTGATTGAGTTAATTCAGTGTCTTTCAAGCAATTCAGGAAATTAAAAAAATTAATCTGGATAGGGGGAGGAGAAATGTAATCCTTCTGCAGTCATTATCCTGATAAAAACTACTCCAAGCACTAAAATTAAAACTAGAAAAGGCTCTCAATGACACTAGTGAGAACTTGTTTCCCTATTGCTAATTACAGCATGAGGGCAATTTTGTTAGAATTAAACTTCCCCTCCCCATGTACTGTGGTCTTAATGAATATTGCTCCCTCCATACTTAGAATTTTTTAAAATTCCCCACAGACGCATAATTAAAGCATGGTGCATAATTAAAGGAAGGCATGTAGTTGAGTAGCAGAAGGAGAGTATTTCCATTTTAGTTGTGCTTAGTCTCATTTGTTCCTGTCTATAAATTCATTTCAGCTGTTTTCTACATCTGACTGCCAAATCAGAGACATTTATGTGTATTCTCATAATTTCTCCATTTGTTTTGTGTATCTTTGTGTCATGGCTAGTTGTGCCCATTCCTGGATTATGGGGCTTTGCTCACTGTCACTCATATGCTGGTCACCTCCCAAATGGATTACTGTAATGCATTCTACATGGGGCGACTGGTGCAAAATGCAGTAACATGGGTAGTGATATGTGTCCCTGAAAGGACACACATTATACCTCTGTTTGAGAGCTGCACTGGTTACCAGTTTGCTTCCAGATAACCATTCAAGGTGCTGGTTTTGTCTTTGAAAGTCCTACATGGCATGGAACCAGCAACCAGGTTATCTGAGGATCTCCTCTCCCTGATTATAGCTTCCTGTTCCATCTGATTTGCCAGGAGAGGCATCTTGCAGGTCCTGTTTGCTAAGAAGTTCTGGTAGGATCTAGGAAATGAGCGTTTTCTGCTGCCATTTGGAACTGCATCCTCAACTGCTGCATCATGTGTACAGGTAGTCCTTGACTTACAACAGTTTATTTAGTAAACATTCAAAGTTACAACAGCACTGAAAAAGGTGACTTATGACCGTTTTCCAGCATCCACATGATCATGTGACCAACATTCAGATGCTTGGCGACTGGTTCATATTTATTGCTGTGTCCCAAGGACATGTGATCACCTTTTGTTATCTTCCGACAAGCGAAGTCAATGTGATTTGCTTAACAACTGAGGCAAGAAAGGTTGTAAAACAGGGCAAAACTCACTTAACAAATGTCTCACTTAACAACAGAAAACTTGGGCTCAATTGTGGCCGTAGGGGTTCCCTCTTGTAAAATCTCTAACTCCCTTTGTTATGACCCTATAATCACTTTGGCCCCTTGTTTTTATTTATATTTAATAATTTTAATTGGATTTTATATAATGTTTATTTGTTGGTTATTTTATGCTACAAATTAAAATAAATTACAAATCAGCTAATTAAATATAAATATCACCTCTATTAAAACAGGATCCTGGGAGCAACCAGCCATCAACCACAGGCCCCATGGGGCCTCTTTTAAAAAAAAAGATGCGTGTGTCAATTTTTAAGAAGGAAATCGTTTTATCCATTGAAACTCCCAAAACCCTATCTCCACACCTTGGGCTTCTTGACTTTAGGGGTCAAAATCTTGACCTGACAGAAGCTGTGCACCCATTGAACATGATTTACTGTTTTTACTTTTTTTTCATTGTAAAAGATTCTAACTAGATAGTTTAGGTCAGGGTGTCAAACTTAAGGCCCGCAGGCCGGATCTGGCCCACGGGGTGCTTAAATCTGGCCTGCAAGGCTGGCCTGGAAATATCAAAAGACCGGTCTTGCAAGGCTTCCACGGTGCCCGTTTTTGGCCAGCAGAATGCTGCGGGTGGCATCGTTCCGTCTCCCCCTGCTCCTCTCGTCAGTCTGTGGTGAACTACAATGCTGAACCAGCACTTGAAGAAATCCAGTTTGACACCCTTGCTTTAGGTGTTCCTTAGACAGTGTAAAGCATAATTTTTGGCTTTAAGCCACATGCTGTGTGGACTATAGCCAAGGGTATTTCATTAGTATATGTTTTTGGTCTCTCAAATTAGAGTTCCCTTTATCTTTTCTTCACAACAACTATGTGAGCTATGCTAAGCTGTGAAAATGTGAGCAGTCCAAATTTACCTGCTAATTTCATAATTGAATGGCATCTAATATGTCATTTATGATACGGGTACCCAATCCTCAGGCCATGGCCAACTACCGGGTTCTGAGACATTCAGAACCATGCCACGGAAGTGATGGGCAAGCTTGTGGCATGCATGTGCATTGCCATGTGCGTTATAGGAGCAAGTGCATGCGTGAGTGCATGCTCCATTTGCATGAGTAGTGAGTGCATATGCGCGCCACTCACACAAATGAAGCTATTACACACGCTTGTCCGCTGCTCATGCAGAACCATCTCTTGTCCCCCTTGCCAGTGTGTAAAGCCAGAAAGATTGGGGAACTCTGATCTATGACATTTCCTTTCCTATATATTTCAACTATAACAGCCAATAGCCTACTTGAGCTTTTTACTAAAAACTCAGAACATAATTGTTTTAACTAAATCAATACAGGTAGTCTTTTATTTATAATAGTTCATTTAGTGACTGTTCAAAGTGACTTATGACCATTTCTCACACTTACAACCTTTGTAGCATCCCCATCATCATGTGATCAAAGTTCAGATGCTTGGCAACTGGTTCATACGTATGACCGTTGCTGTGTCCCAAGGTCACGATCAGCAAAATCAATTGGGAAGCTAGATTCATTTAACAACCATGTTACTAACTCATCAACTGCAGTGATTCACTTAACATTTGTGGCTGCTTGGGGAGTGTTGTAAAGCTCTGATAAGCAGTGTATAACATCTGAGTGCTATTGCTATCTATGTTGTAAACCGCCCATAGTCCTTCGGGAATTGGGCGGTATAAAAATGTAATAAATAAATAAATAAATAAATAAAGAGCTGGGGTAAGGAGACAAAGAGAGAGCATCGATTTGTCAATTAACAGGAAAAAAATAATTAAGCCCAAACTCTCCATACTTATGTGTGGGTGTGCTACAATTGCAGCTAACCCAGTGTGATTTTGAAATTTTGAATCGAATATGCAAGAAGCAGTCAATTGAATAGACATTTTTTTTAATTAAGCCACAGACTTTGGGTAGCCTTAATGAAGCCACGGAAATTGTCCGTTGCTTTGTCTAATACAATATTTGGGAGGAGGGGTCCGAATGCCGTGGGGGGCAGCAGCTCTGTTTAAGACCTGTCAAAGTTAGGTTGGCGTTTTTTTTGGCGGGAAAGGGAGCTGAGGGGACATTATTTATTTATTTATTTATTTATTTATTTTATTTATTTTATTTATTTTATTATATTGCATTTTTGGTGCAGCCTGGTTTTTTTCCTGGTTTTTTTACTTTTTTATTTTCCCTGGGGAACAGCGATTGTGAGGAGAAAGGCGGTGATTTCGGAGGAATTTGGTCCTCCTTTTTTGGTAGGAAAAGTGGGGAGTGGGGGGGAAACCGCCGGGAGAAGCTTCTGAGGGAAGGAGGTGAGGCTCGCCTTTTGAAAAAAAAAAAAGCAGATGGTGAAGAGACTCAGAGATAAAAAAAAAGATACCTCGGATAAAAATCCTGAATTGCATGCTGGCTGGGGAATTCTGGGAGTTGGAGTCCACAGGTCTTAAAAGTGGGCAAAATTGGGATTTTTTTTTTGTTTTTAGAGGCCATGACTGGGATGGTGGGGGGTGGGGGAGGAAAAATTGATAGCAAGTTTT
>JANHGC010005139.1:233404-251598 GCA_027560395.1 Boaedon fuliginosus | reverse complement strand
CTCAGGATCCAAAAAGACCTTGACAGACTGGGAGAATGGGCCCAATCCAACAAAATGAAATGTAATGTGGAGAAAAGTAGGGTTTTACACAGGCAGGAAAAACCAAAGGTACAAGTACAGTTTAGGCGAAATTTGGCTCAAACACATTAACTGTGATTGGGACCTTAGAATCTTAATGGATGATCACTTAAATATGAGCCAGCAGTGAATGGCAGCGGCCAAAAAACTAATACAACCCTTGGTTGTATAAACAGAGACATAGAATCAAAATCATGTGAAGTATTAGTGCCGCTTAATAAAGCCTTAGTAAGGCCACACCTGGAATACTGCATCCAGCTTTGGTCACCACATTACAAAAAAGATGTTGAGACTTTGGAAATAGTGCAGAGAAGAGAGGATTAAAAGTCGGGTGGCTACTAAAACATATGAAGAACAGTTGCAGGATTTGGGTTTGGCTAGTCTAGAGAGAGAAAGTGGGATATGATAGCAGTATTCCAGCATTTGAGGGGCTGCCACAAAGAGGAGGTCAATTTATTTTCCAAAGCACAAGAAACAATAGGTGAAAACTAAGCCTGAAAAGGAGAACTAAGAAGACCTAAAGCAGTTTCAGAATGGAGAAAAGAAGTTCTTAAAATATTATGGTCAAAATCAAAACTGAAGGGCTTTGAAGGTCCATCCGTAATTTTAAACAGAATTTAGAAAATAGTTAACCAGTAAAAATGGTGTCAGCATATCCTACATTCTGTGAAGCCTCAATGAAACTGCATTTCTGGACCAGTTAGTGATCTGGGTGGCTCTTAAAGTCTACTTCCAAATCGCAGGAGTTAGACTAATAAGTCGTAGATGTAACTACAACAGGAGTTAGAATGACATCACTTTCAAAATACCCTGCCTTCCCAGAGGTGTTCTTCTTGTTACTTATGTCATTTCAGTATCAATGCAGTACTGGATTAAAAAGTTAGGACCGCTATAAGAATGTTTTGCTGGCCTCTAGTAGTTGTCTTTCTTACGCAGCCCAGGTCTGGAAGGGTCTATGACACTTCACCATGACCAACTTGCCGTGGTCCACTTGCCACAGCCAAATCACCACAGCTAACTCATCACAGCCAATTTGACACAGCCAACTTGCTGCAGGACAACTCACTGCGAGGCAAGAGTTACACTAATACCAAAGCAATGGTAGTATAGAATCATTAAAGAAAGGATGCGAAAGGAGGGACAGAATGAAATGTGAATGGCAAAAATTTAAATAATAAAACAGAATGGTTAAATTGTCCCAGAGTGAGTTGTCGCTCAGAGAGTTGGCCATGGCAAGTTGTCACGCAGCGT
The DNA here is from genome assembly GCA_027560395.1 of Boaedon fuliginosus. Taxonomy (NCBI): domain Eukaryota; kingdom Metazoa; phylum Chordata; class Lepidosauria; order Squamata; family Lamprophiidae; genus Boaedon; species Boaedon fuliginosus. The sequence continues at coordinate 250,269 of JANHGC010005139.1, read as the reverse complement.
GTTGGCCATGGTGAGTTGGCCATGGTGAATTGGCTGCAGCAGCTGATCCCATTCCTGGTCTGGAAACCGTAATACAAGTAGTCCTCAACTTATGACCACAATTGAGCCTAACATTTCTGTTGTTAAGTGAGACATTTGTTAAGTGAGTATTGCTCCATTTTATGACCTTTCTTGCCAAAGTTGTTAAGTAAATGACAGTTAAGTTAGTAACACAGTTATATTACAGTTACAATATATTACAATTTAAAACATCTAAAACCACCATCCACACATTCACAAACATTCCAAAAAGAAAAAAGGGGGCATATTAATTCCAGGCCTTCTGAGACAGCCAGGTCTTTGTAGCTTTACTGAATGCCAACAAGGTGGGATGGTCCTAACCTCTACTGGAAGTTGGTTCCAAAGGGTCGGCGCTGCAACAGAGAAGGCTTTAGCATGGGGACCCGCCAGCCGACATTGTTTGGCTAATGGGACCCGTAGCAGGCCAACTCTGGAATCTAACTGGGCGCTGGGAGGCATAAGAGCAGGAGGTGGCCTCGAAGGTACTCCAGTCCTGAGCCATGTCGGGCTTTAAAAGTTGTTACTAGCATGTTGAATTGCACCCGGAAGACCGCTGGGAGCCAATGCAGCTCGCGGAGGATGTGTTATGGGGGTGCAACAAGGTACATCCTCAATCACTGGCGCGCCTGCATTTTGGACCAGTTGAAGTCTCCAAGTGTTCCTCAAGGGCAGCCCTATGTAGAGCGCATTACAGTAGTCGAATCGAGAGGTGACAAGGGCATGACTGACCATAAGAAGGGGCGCAACTGGTGCAGCAGGCGAACCTGCGCATAGGCACCCCTGGCCACAGCTGAAAGATGGTAGTCTAATTGTAGCTGTGGATCCAGGAGTAACGCCAAGTTGCGCGCCCGTTCCCAGGGGAGCAATTTATCCCCCCCTCCCCAGCATAAGTAATGGACAATCAACTGGGGGACTACGGGGGGCAATACCCACAGCTACTCGATCTTGTCAGGGTTAAGCCTGAGCCTATTGGTCCCCATCCAGACCCTTACATCCTCCAGGCACCGGGATATCACCTCAGTGGCATCACTAATTCGATCAGGGCAGATGTATAACTAGGTATCATCAGTGTACTGATGATACCCTACCCCTTGTCGTTGGATGATCTCACCCAGCGGTTTCATGTATATGTTAAATAGGAGAGGAGAGAGAACCGAGCCCTGAGGGACCCCACATAGCAGGGCTCTCAGGCTCGACCTCTGTCCCCCTGCCAACACCGACTGGGTACAGTCCAAGAGGGAGGAGGAGAACCACCGCAAAACTGGTCCCAACCCCCTAAGCCGCCCCAGAAGAATACCATGGTCGATGGTATCGAAAGCCGCTGAGAGGTCAAGAAGTACCAGGATAGAGGAAAGTCCCCTATTCCGAGCATGCCAGAGATATCCATTAGTGCGACCAATGCCGTCTCAGTGCTGTACCCAGACCTGAAACCGGTCTGCAAAGGATCTAGATAATCTAGTTTTCTGAGTAAAACAAAACAATAGTATGACAATAGCAAAATAGTAACACATCCAAACAATTCTTAGATGTCTTAATATTTAATAACAATTAATCTTAAGATTTAAATTCTGCACAATAGAAGAATAAAGTAATGTTTAGACAAGGATTTTCCAGCTTGGCCATATTCAGATATGTAAACTTCAACTCACAGAATTCACAATTATTGCTGAGAATTTGGAGAGCTGAATTCCATATCTGATGTGATTCATACTAATGTTTAAATCTTGCTGACTTATCATTATTTTACTAATAACCTCCTGGAGTGATTTGGCCTTTGCATTCCTGTTCTTGCTATATGATTAAAGAAGTTAAAGAAGTTCACTCCTGAATATTATTAATGACTAAAGAAATACCTTTTGTGACAACCTTTTTCCCCATCCTTTCTTGCTGTTCGGTTTTCATTTTTTCTGTTACTAAAATGAGAAAATGATCTTGTTTTACCAATCAATCTATAAAACGCAAATATTAATTTGTTCATTTAAGAAAAAGTAATTGATGTGGACTGGGAATCCCATACTTATGGAATGCTACTCTGGATTTAATTTGAAGAGTTAAATAGCAAAAATTTATGTAATCCTCACTAAAGATATTAATATTACTTTACCAGCACTTTATATAATATGTAGAAGTATACTAAGATACATGATCTTTAATTTATTTGAAAAAGGGGTTTTTAGAGGTAATTTTGTTGTTTAATTCCAGTATGCTTTAAAATGCAGAATGAGAAGAAGAACACTTATGTAATCACATCAATCATCTGCCACCTAACAATATAGATAGCTCAAGACAAATTTGTTTTAATGGGTTTTCAACGGCAGACATAAATGTATGTAATTGTTTTATGATGACTTACAGATCAGTTATCCTGGTATGTTTGGTGCAAATTACAAACTGTGGAGTAATATAGCAATTTGATTCTACAGACAATCACATTATTTACATAATCTCAATCTTTGTATAGACAAATCATTTGCAAGTGCTCTATTTTTAAAGGAAAACTTATCTATAACAATGATCTGAGTTCCCAGTACTGTAGAATGATGTAACTCAGTAAAACAAACATAAAAGTAAGTTCTCCTGCAGACTATTCCCATCAACACAGAGACACAAAGAAGAGAAGAACTGAGATCACCTACATCACCTCAATTTTTTTCTAGTTGACTAAAGAACATGTTTTTGCAAAATAAATGAACACTGTATTTGTATTATATTTTATACTGAAGCAGAAAAGAGCAAGGGAACAAAAACTTACAGAACTGTTATACCTGCTGTGAAAAAGCAAACACTTGTTTTAAATGAGAAAGAATAGATAAGTCTCAAGACTATTATCTCCATCTCAGGAACAAAATGGGACTTCCCACATCACCTGAGATTTTTCATTCCCCATACTACTTTTACTATGAAGTTCTTGCTTACTACTCTTTCATATGTAGTGGAGGAAGAAAACATTTACATTAATGAGTTTACATCATTAATTAAAGATGCAGGAGTGTCTGTTATAGTCTAATCATGATTAAGCCAAATTTACAGAATATAGAGGTATGGTTAATAAAGTAATTCTTGGCCCTTGGAGAATTGTAGTAGTGAAGATGAGAAATTTGGTACCTGAACATGGAGAAGCAGATCACAGTAATCAGCAGAATAACTTTCAAGTTCTAACCTTTGTCAGAGAAGGGGACCCCTTGCAGAGTTCTAACACCATTTACCTGAGCTGTCTCAATTTGGAGACCACAACTTGAACACAATTTATTTATGTATTAAAATTAGTGTGCTGCCCATATCACTCTGCAAAGCCATTCTGGAAGGCTTACAAATAAAATAGGTACCACAATCGCAATAGCATTTAGACTTATAAACCACTTCATAGTGCTTTACAGCCCACTCTAAGCAGTTTACAGAGCATATTTCCCCCAACAATCTGGATCCTCATTTTAGTGATCTTGGGCAGATGGAAGGTTAAGTGACATTGAGCTGGTGGGAACTGAACTGCTGGCAGTGAGCAGAATAAGCCTGCAATACTGCATTTTAACCTCTGTGCCACATGGATTCTATGCTAATATTCCAATGAATCACTAAGAAAAACAAGCCACAGTGAAGCAATGGCAAGGTCAGAAACAACTGCTTAGGGCTTCTGAGTTTAGTTCAAAATGATGGAACTTATTTTTCAAGCAGTTCCAATATATAACCAATACCAAAATTATCTCTCTTGATAATAGTTCCTTTATCACCAGTGATAACCAGAACAGCTCCAACTCTGAATAGTGTCACAAGTGTTCTTTGTGACAAAACAGACCTAAGATTTCAAGAGCAATGATTTTAATGCAGTTTCCTTTAGGATGTGGACTGTTGAAGTCAGATAAATTTATTTTTCCTCCTCAATCAGGCCTTAGAAATTATTCTGCTTATATTGGGAAAGTTAGACACCTAAGTTCAATAGGATTTTTGCATCCACTTTCTTTGGAATAAGCCCTACTGAATGCAATGAAAATTACTTTTGAGTAGACATGTGAAAGATATCCAATTTAGCTGGAATATGAGATAGAGTTAACACTTTTATAGTTAGCGCCTAAATATAAAAACTTTAAGGGTAGTTTTTATCCTATCCTTGCACATATATAAAGAGTGAAGAAAATGAAACCAATGAAAAACATATAGATTTCTCTATATTTTCTCCCAAAGCTTATTTAAAAATACAATTCCAATAAAAGGAATTGCAAACTTCCTCTCTCTCTGAACTTCTACCCTACAAGGTGTGTGGAAATTAATGAACAACTTATCTTTTCCCCCCTAGCTGTAAAATAAACTGTCAGTGAGAGAACTTTGTAATAGAGGAATAAAAAAGTTTATGTGGTAAATAATAGAGCAAAAAGTGAACCTCTATTTTTAGATGTGATGAAAGTCACATACAAAGCAATACAACCAACTTCAGAAATAGCCTGAGTCTCACTTAATGAAAAAGTGATATGCAGGTAAAAGGCTTGTTACAAACTTTTCTCTTTCACTAATTTTGGAGAAAACCACCATCACCATTACCACTTCTTAAAATACCCATCGGTTGGTCTAGTCTAGTGATTAAGACACTAGGCTAGAAAGGAGTGACTGTGAGTCCTAGTCCTGCCTTAGCCATGAAAGCCGGCTGGTTGACCTTGGGCCAGTCACTCTCTCTCAGCCCAACTCACCCCATAGGGTTGTTATTGTGGGGACAATAGGAAAGTGAATTGGATATGTTCATCATCCAGAGTTATTTATAAAAATAATAAAGGTGGGATACAATAGGCAAATGCCTTGCCTCTGACTTCAAAGAGGCACCTGCCTAGTAAAATTTGTGCACAGTAGTTTTGTCACATACTAAAATTTCACAGGCAATCTTATGATGAAAAAACAAATATGGGTAATGAAAGAATAACAGCTCTTTGAATAAAGACATCTTAATGTTAATCCATTCCTACAGTATTTCATCAGAGTTCATCCACTGAAGTTCTTGGAGAAGAAAACCCAAAATAAAAAGCTCAAGAGAGGATATACACCTACATCATACAGAAGATAGCTGGATTCGCAGGTTCTTGAACCATGGGGAAACTCCCTTGTCAACAGGGTTACATGGGAGAGAGCATTCTGCATTCCCATTAACATGTGCTGCTCATTGAATTATTTCTCAGTAGAGTAAAATTAATAAAATTACCTTTTGGGGAAGGAGCTGCTTTCTTTTTCTCTTGTTTTGAAATCTTCTCCTTGGAAGATACTGAAACATTAAAAAAAAGAATATAATATAAATGTGGTCCCTTTATAGAACAAAAATAGAATATAGAAAAATCAACAAAAGGAGAAAATTATTATATTTCAGTAATAGATCTTGGAAAATAATAATGAAACAAAAAGTTTATGTCAGTGAAGTATAGAACTCCTTAGAACATCTTAGCCATATTACTGCCCATTACATTCTTGCCACTAGAATTAAATGTATAATAATTGTATAATACCATGACATAATATGATATACCATGTATTGGTGTGAATGGACATACACTATAGATGGAGTGTATGAATCCCATTCAAAGGCAATTTTTTTTTTGTTTAATTTGGGTTTGTGTGTGTATGCATGTCTGTGTATCTGTGTCTTCAAGTCAGTGTTGACTCCTGGCGACTGCCTGGAGAAGCTAATGCAGTTTTCTTGCCAATGTTTTTGGAAGTGGCTTGTCCCCTGGGGCTAAGAGAGAGTGATTGACTTAAGCAGGCTTTGTGCCTTAGGCAGGACTAGAACTTGTGGTCTCCCAGTCTCCAGCCTGGTGCCTTAAGCACTGCACCAAACTGTCTTCAGCTTAAGTAGGTGTGGAAAATGGAAATCAAAGAAGAGACTGTTGTTCCATCTCTCTCCTCTTCCTCTTAGAAACTCCAAGTGAACCCCAACAGCCTGCTGATCTCCCCAGTGCCCTATCTCCACATTTCCTCAATTGTTGCTGATATGCTAGCACACACAAAAAATGAAGCAGTCGGTGTGAGCTTAAAGGAACTCCGGAAGATGGTAGAGGTCAGGAAGGCATATTGCTTTAAGGCCTTTTCTCTTCTGGTGTACCTATTTTCTCTCACACACACTTCCTCTCCTCAAAATAAACACTTGGTTTGGATTTAGGAGGAGGTATTTGAAGTACACTATTAAATATCTATCAGCCTCAGATTTATATTGTTCAGCTGGTTTCTTGAAGAACTAATGACTGAACGTGTTTACCTACTAACTAAAAAAAAAAACCTACTTTCCAAAGTATCTTCTCTCCATCTGGAGAGTAACCAGAGGAACTACTGGTAGCAATAGAGAAGAGCCAAGCATATGGTTTCAAAGCTAACTAATAAATAATCATCAGAGCCAGCCTAAGCAGCAAGTATAAACTGGACCTTTTGTTTGGTTTCTGCTAATTCCCATATTTCTGCCACCAAAAATAAGTTCTTAATTTACTTTTGGTTTTTAAAGAGTACTAAAAGAGGTGTACACTGTTGTTGTTATTGTTGTTATTTTAAAAAGCCCACATCTGAAATAGCTGTTCAGAAATAAGGTAAGAATATGAATTCAGCTCAAACTGTTTCATCTTTACTCGCAGCTTATTAAATTGTGAGATTTAACAGAATAACAGAGTTGGAAGGGACCTTGGGGCCTTCTAGTCCAACAACCTGCTCAAACCCTGCTTGAGGATACCACGGATGTCAAACTCGCGGCATCACGGCAGCATCACGTGATGTATCGTGACTTCCCCCCCCTTCGCTAAACTGGGCATGGGCATGACCAGTGCATTACACATCAGGCCCACGAACCCCGAGTTTGACAGCCCTGCCTTATACCATTTCAAACAAATGATTGTCTGAGATGGTATTTTGACACCATATTTATTCAGATTCTTTGTCCTTTTTTAATTGCCACTAGAACTTTTTAATATTTTAATGCACTTGTAAGATCAAAACGGCAAGCTTTTAAATAAAGATATTTACTTTTTAACAGATAATCCCAAGAGAAATGTGAATGACTGTGGAGCTGTTATAAATATGCAGGTGCACATACATAAAACCCCTACCTGCGGTGATAATTCCATTGAAAACCCTTTTAAAATTTGGTTTATCAACTGAAATGTTGCACACAAATAATAGCTATGTCAGTCAATAGTTCAATTTCCTGCCATATATGACCCTTAGCCCCAATTGGCTATGATTGTGCCATAAGGAAACATTAAATTCAATACACTACAGTGAAAAATGACCATAAGTGCTCCTACAAATACCATATGTCCTCTTGCCTTAAGCGAGTCATTCTCTTTGCAGGCAAGTACAATATAATTAGCTTTTTATTATCATCCATCAACTTTCAAAGTAGTACACAAGTGGGTTTTGTGCCTGGGAGAGCACCATCATTTTCATGACAATTTCATGGGGTAATCATAATGGGTGGAAGCAATTTGTGTTTATCTGCTGAAGAAAAGACATCTGCCAGTGGAATGGATTTACTCTTTCCCTGCAGGCTTCAGCACCCCTAATTCTTTGGGGACTTGGGATCCTCTGGAACAGATTTTCAGGGCTATGTAGGGGAGAGGGAAAGGAGAGAATGGAGAAATGCAGCATACTTGGAGATCTACTCATTAAATACAGTCACAACAGATGTAATATATTGATTTTGATTTTTCTTGGACTGGATATTCATAGATCATCATAACTTTTATTTAAGATCTCAATATGGAAACCTATTGTTGCATTTTTTTTAATATAGTGGGAACATTTCCCCCTAAATATCTTTGAAAAAATCATGAAAATAATATTATTATTATTGAACAGGAAACCAAATTTTTGTGGTGCAAGGGCAGTGAGGTGCCTAAAAACGCCTGTTAAGAGGCAACAAGTTGACATACAGTGATCCAAGCTTCTAAGAATAAAGGAATTAATACAGAGCATGATACTGTCTATAAACAATTTGGCAATTGCCAAATGAATTAGTCTTTTGTAATCCCGCTTAGTGCACTGCAACAAAATGGTTTGTTATCTTCTTTAATTAAAACCTATTTCCTTTTCTTCTGTCACTCACTGCCTTTCCTCAAATTTCAGTAGCTTGCAACTAATCAGATGAAATGTTAGGGTTTTGAAAACCGAAAGTGGTGTAAATCACCCACTGTTTTTCCATAAATGAAAGCAATAATTTCCTACATAAAGTAGAATAACAGAAGAATGAGGGAATTCATTTTAAGAGAATATATTTTGTCTAGGAAACCTTGGCTAGGAAAAGGGATTGGTCCTTTTTTAAGTAACGGATTTTAACTGATTCCTGAGAAACACAATGAAATAAAAATGAAAGTCAAATTTAGCTTCATGTTCCATCTCTTAGCAAAAAAATGATTTGAGGAACGGAATATTTTCTCCCTATCTCCTATGGCTGTTTCATATATTACAATTTGAATTGTTCATCTTCAAAATTCATGAAAATTATAATTACCTATAGCTTTTTCTTTCTTTTCCATCTTTCTAGGTTGTTGATCTTGGCTTTTCTTTTCAGGTTTTTCTCTTTTTTCAACTTTTTCATGTCTTTCAGGTTTTTCTTTGTGTATCACTATAAGCAAATAAATATATTTAAATATACAATTAAAAATGTCATCTTACCAAAATGGTGCAATTAGATTTTCTGAATTACTATTAACATTGGCCTTATTTTGCTACATTACTCTGCTACACTTTCCCTTCTGTTAATGGTCATGATTGTCTACCGTTTATGCTGGGGGGAGAAAAATTGCTCCCCTCAGAATGGATGCGCAACTCGGGGGGGGTCCTCTTGGATCCACAGCTGTAATTAGACCATCATTTAGCAGCTGTGGCCAAGGGGGCCTATGCACAGGTTCGCCTGCTAAACCAGTTGCGCACTTTCCTGGACCAGGAGGCTCTTCTTATAGTCGCCCATGCCCTCATCACCTCTCGTTTGGATTACTGCAATGCGCTTTACATGGGGCTGCCCTTGAAAAGCACACGGAGACTTCAGCTGGTCCAGAATGCAGCCGCGCAAGTGATTAAGGGTGCACCCATATAACACCTCGGTGCACCCATATAACACCTATCCTCCGCGAGCTGCATTGGCTCCCAGTGGTCTTCTGGGTGCAATTCTAGGTGCTAGTAACAACTTTTAAAGCCCTACATGGCTTAGGAAGATATTCAGGAATGTGAATGTATTCTAATCATCCAATGACAGACATTCATCAGAAAGCTAATAATCCTTCCTCTAAATCTAGTCTTGTTACTGTTTTTGCATTTCCTCACTCAGTTCTTCTTTCTTTGATTAGAAAAATACAGATATTGTTCCTTTGCTGTTGATTCAAGTTCTCTATGGTCTTCATCATACTGTAGTTGAGTAAGAGGGAGTTTATTTTTTCCTGTTGCAATGGTGATATGATTGGGTTTTTCCATTTTGTTAGGAAGCAAAGAGCTGCCAAATCCTGTTAGATCTTATATTATCTGAGCATCTGTTGGAAAAACTGACGATTCACATTTCTGAAAAGAGCAGAAACTGTTCTAGTACTGTTTTGATTGTGTCTATGACAATTCATCCCGGTTAACTCGCCACAGCCAACTTGCCATGACCAACTCACCATGGGACAATTTGCTGTGGGACAAGAGTTACACTAATATCAAAGAAATGGGGGGATAGAATCATTAAAGAAAGGAGGGACAGAATGACATGTGAATGGCAATAATTAAAATTTCTTTTTATTTATTTTAAATAATTAAATTGAATTGTTAAATTGTCCCACAGCAAGTTGTCCCATGGCGAGTTGGCTGTGGTGAATTGTCTTGCCATGGCGAATTTGCTGCGGCGAGTTGACTGTGGCAGGTTGTCCCATTCTGGTTTTTGTCCCGTAAACTTCAGCAGTGGATTATGCACTTGACTATGCCAAAAATCAACCATACATTAACTTGATTACCAAATTTATGACCAGTGATTATTTCTCACCTTTAGTATGTTCCCTTTTTTGAGGTTTTTCTACTTTTTCAAGCTTTTTGGTCTTCTCTACTTTTTTAGGCTTCTCGTATTTCTCATGTTTCTCTTTGTGAATTTCTATAAATAACAATATTAATACATTCACATTTCGAAGTAATCTACAGTTTAGAAGAGTAACATGAAATAATGTTATCAAATACAGATGTAAAACTACCCTTTTGAAGTATAATAGTCATGCATGATAAAGTTGAGTTAACCAATAAGATTCAACATAAATATTAGACTAGATTCTATCCTCTGTATTGTACCTGCCCTAATCCCTGTGCTTATTGTAGGTGTAACAAAATGGATATTTCTATGCTGCTGTTGTTTGTTTTCCATACCTTCGGAACCGTGGTGGTGCAGTGGTTAGAATGCAGTATTGCAGGCTACCGTTGCCCACAGACAGTTCTATTCTGACCTGCTGAAGGTTGACTCAGGTGTCCCTCCTTCCAAGGTCAGTAAAATGAGAACTGTTCGGGGCAATATGTTGACATTGTAAACCTCTCAGAGAGTGCTGTAAAGTACTGTGGAATGGTATATAAGTCTAAGTGCTATTGCTATACCTACCCCTTGTTGCATAATCCAACTTTTTATATTACATCAGTATGCTGATTTGTAGGCTCAATGCATTGCCATTTACCAATGCAACTTTCTATTCTTAACACACACAAAAACACATTGCCTGCCAAGTAAAGTTTTTATTTTTGGAAATGAGTTCAGCTGCAAGGACATGAGTTAACAATGGGGTGTTCTTTAAACAAGCACACATCTTCAGGATGGATTGCATTTTTAAATCAAGCTAGCTAGGGGACTATTTTCTGTGGTTGTACAGAATCAACACCCACAAACAGCTGCTCGCTCACCCACAGTGTCATTCCTGTTTATGTGCTTAAGATTCTTAAGTTTGTTCTGAAATTAGTGAGAAAATTGTTCAGCTCATTAAGGAAATGGTTTCTAGTTTGACAAAGAAAAAAGACTTTTTGTCCTTAGAGTACAACAATATTCCTTATTACACAAGGCTAAATTTATTTGATGAAGCAAATATGAGTAGAAACAATGCATTCCCTATTTCTTGCCTTTTTACTAAAATTGCTATGCTGACTGGAAATGTGAGAATTTGAATTTCAGTTCATCTGGTGACTACAAGGTTGGGGGAAATGAGTTGGTGGGTTTTTTTCAGTAGAAATTGATTTAATTCTGTATCTACTTACTAAGGAGATAACTTGATGCATTGTTATGATCACAAAGATTCTGTATAAGATAGAATACTAGTGATTAACCTGTAAGTTGACTGGGGAAGAGAGGCAGGATATAAATCTAATAAATAAATAAATAAATAAAGTTGTTAATTTCAATTTCAATTTTCAATTTTATTAGATTTATACCCCGCCTCTCTTCACCCCAAAGGGTTTGGGGTGGTTTGACTTGATGATGATGACTATTGCTCTTTTTTCTTTGGAACTGTTCTATTTCAGATCAGCAACACAAGAGACTTGAGGCCACCTACAGTCCTGAGGTCCCCTCCAATAAATGCCAAAATATCAGTGGCAAAGCTCTTTGTAATTTAAAGTTAGGCTATGGCCATCAGATGTAGACTACAAGATTGGGCCATTTTTTAATTCAACAAATTTGCTGGAATTGGAATTGGTCTATCATATCAGGGCTGCAAAACGCTGGATGTCTCATTGAGCGCAGAACATTAGTAACCCTATCTCAGTCCAACAATTCCTCCAGCAGCTTATCTGTGCTATAGGTACAGTAAAGGATGAGTAGGTAGCCACCTTGGAGCCTAGAGCTATAAAGTCTCACTGGGCACTCTCTGTTGCCCACTCCTTGGCCCATACCTTTAACAAAAATCAGCAGATTGCATATCTTGGTTGCTAAAATATGAATGACAACTAGATAACAACAAAGAGATTTTTTAAAAATCTAATAATATCACAGTTCTGCACCCAATATCTAGCCTAGGAAATATGAAAAACTGTTATTTATTTTTATTTGTATTATTTTATTTATTTGTATCCCAACTTTATTATTTGTATGAATAAACCAAGGCAGTTTACTCCTCATATTATTGACACCACAACAACTCTATAAGGTGAGTTGGACTGAGAGCCGATAATTGGCCTAAAGTCACCCAGCTGGCTTTCATGGCTAAGGCAGAATTCAAAGTCGCAGTCTCCCATTCTCTAGTCTGGTGCTTAACAATTAGACCAAATTCACTTAGCTGCTGTAAGTGGTTTTTAAGCATTTGAAGGATGTGATATAAATAAATATCTGATGAATAACCCATTCACCACAATTTGTTGTTTAATTTATTAAACAGGTGGCCATTACTATAATCTTATTCCCTGAAATAAAATATACTGACCCCAGTAGAATTTCTATGTACAGCAGATATTTACAATTTTCCCACCAATACAAAATGCTAAAGTTAAATCATATCAAAATCTAAAACAGTCTTCTAATATCATAGTACTATAAATGCATGTGTGTGAGCGCATACCCAAAGAGATACACAAATGCGTACACACACACACACATATATTCTAAACAAATAAATGCTTTATCTAAAACCCTGATATTCTCATTGCCTGTGAATATTCAGTGTCACCAAGGAAGAGTTGTCAAAATGTGTATCATCACTGGAACTTGAGATTTCTTATTTTGCCAACACTTGCTGTGCTAGGTAAGTATATAGCCTGAAGCTATGCCTCTTTCCATGTCCTTATGAGGGACTAATGGTCACTGTTTTACAGACTGAGATTAGCATACTATGCAATAACCAGGATGCCAAGATCCAAAGAGCAGAGCTTTCAAACTAATTACCACATTGCCATCCAATGCTGAGTGGTAGAAAAATATATTTATTACATAAACTAATATACATTCCACTTTACTTAACAACTTAACTTACTGCTTCATAGCCAAGACAGCACTTTCTAGCCACTGGCCAATACAAGCATATAATAGCCTATAACACTGAGATATATATTTGTGTGTGTACTGCAATTGTCTGTGGGTGTTTAGTTTGTGTGTGTGTGTGTGTAGAGAGAAAGAGTGTGTGTGTAAATGGTTCTGAAAACTATATACATGAAATGTAAGCTTTCATTGGTCATGTTCATACTAATTCTAGTTTAAACTAGAATTCTAGTTTAGAAATTCTAACAATGATATTAGTTTAATGTAGACCAATTTTGGTAACAATTTTCACACCCACTTTCATCTTTCAACGTCAACCTTGATTTGCAATTTTAAAGCCCAAGTCAAGTTTTATTTATCTGAACATAAGCCACACCAATCAGAGTAAAATAAGAATCGAAGATTATCACATGTTCAAAATTATGTTAAAACTCTAAGACACCATTTACACTGACCACAGACTTTCCAGTGTAAACTTACAAATTTCCTGAGATTGTTCAAACATGAAGTGTGCAAAACTATTTATACAAAAGGTTAAACAAAATTGTACATAACATTTATCTAGGCTACCATAAAAATCTACAACCAATGGTTTACTTAGATACGATTGAAAAAATTGTGGGCTGAATCTCTACTTAGTATTTCAACAGTAAGCTGTTTCTCTTTAATTTTCACCATATAAGGTGTAACAATTTTAACAATACTTTTCTGCTTGATGCAGAATGTCGATCCTCTTCTGGCATCTGTATTGAAAAGCATGAAAGAATTTATCTTTTGTGGGTCTGCTTCTAACTGATGAAGTCTGCAGCTTAGTTGTTCCTGATACTTTGAAAGAAGGGGCTGTAAAGTGAGAGAGATCTTCTATATTGCCTGATCCTCAAGACCAGAACCCAAACTCATATTTATTTATTTATTTATTTATTTATTTATTTATTTATTTATTTATTTATTTATTTATTTATTAGATTTATATCCCGCCTCTCTTCACCCATACGGGGAACTCTTGCCAGCTTCTCTTCTAAAATTGTCTTTCGCACCACAGATATTCAACATTCCCCTTCTCCAGATTACCAACTTCCCTCAGAATCAATCCAGCTCTGAACGTGAGGCGGTTTAACCCTGGCAATAAAGTATCCAGAGAAGAGGAAGGATGTTGGGTGGGCAGAATGACCAAAACAATATCACACTGTCATAATATCAGTTTTACCCTTCTGTATCTGTGCCCTAATGGACAAAAGTGGTAAGACTGTGACCAAAGCATCAAAATCCTATTAAGACTCATAAGCGATGGTGCAGTTTTCTTATCCTAAAGTGGAAAACATAATTTTGTATAAAAATATCCTGGATCCAAGCCTTAATTTTAAGTTTGACATTTGCACTATATTGATGCACAAAATAAACATTAGAGAACCCCATTTTCAGTATCAATAGTATAATGTGCTAATGCAAGATGTCACCTTTACAGAAGCTTAGTTGCTCCTGTAAGCATATCTTAGGAAGGCAATTTGGCATCTCTTTAAGTCTTAGCCAGTAATTAAAGACTAGTTGGAAAAGGTCCTAGAACCATAAATAGCTGCTGGTTTCATTCTTAGTAAACAAGCAGGCACACTTTTAGACACTCTGAGAATTAATATCAGAAAACAATTCAGAATGCTACTGAAGCTACTGTCATATTTAATACTTTGGGTAGAAGCATTAAATTGAGAGCAGGAGCCCCTTTGCCTGACTTCCCCTAGACGTATTCTGAAATGTTATTAATCCATTTATTTCCTGCTCAGCCTTTAACTGCCTCTAGATGCAGTTGCTATGAGCCTGAGGCTGTGTACAATATTCTAGGAATACCTATATTGCTTGGCTTTGTTTTATGATATTCTAATTTATACAACCAGTTTTAAATTAAAATCATTTGTATACATTAGAATTATGCAAGTGAGTAATCACTTTCTACTTCTTCTGGGAGAGATAATCATCTCTAGTTTAATGAAAACAGATCAAACCAAAAAAAGACCAGCTAAATATACCATATCTCAGAGGCCTATGTTTATTAATCCAAGGCCAGTCCCACTACAATCTCCAAGAAAATTCTATACAGGGATTTAAAAAATATATATTGAAATATCATTGTGCCATGATTACTTTAGTTTAGTAAACATCTAGACTCACATACTATTTCCTTTCCCCCAAATTCTTCTGCATGACCTTTGTCACATTGCTACCAATGCACATTTAAAAAGAAGAGTCTCTGCTGAAAGTGGCTTGACTTTTAAAGGATGCTTCACTTCAGGGGTCTATATGGAGCACCTGTTTGAAACACCTTGATGTACTAAGGTTCCTGAGGTGGAGAGCATTGCTTTGAGAACTTATCTACTTGATGAGATTTTAGAATAATATAAAGTGCTTTGTCTATGGTTGCACAGCCTCCTCAACTCAGTGAGATGAATTTTATCACACTTGCCATTTTACAAAGGAAGTCACCTTTGGGGAGCAAAATGTTGTCCTGAGATGAAGCATGGCCTTGTACAATCTCCTGCAGTATTAGTGTTATTGGGACATTAGCAAGAAATTAAAAAACAACAGCAAACTGTAAATAAGGAAAGGGAGCAAGCTAATTTGGTACTGTCTGCAGAAGCAATATAACTGCTTGACTAATCCAGCATTTAGGCAAATATATATATTGATATATTAAGGCTTAAAACACCTCAGTTAAAGATTGCTTTGTTGATGTTTGCTCTATATTTTTAACTAGATTAAGGAAGTATTTCTAATATAGTACCTTCTATTGCTATCTGAAGACAGATTTTGGGATAGAGCTATTTGGGTTTTTAAAATTGTACTTACAAAGTTTTGTATTTTCTTTCTCTTTCTTTTCTTATGTTTATCAATCTTTCAAACAGATGTAGGTTTTATTTAAAAAAAACTTTAAGCAAAACATCTATCGTCTTAACCTGGCATATTTGTAATGCAATGTTTTTAATCTCTCTCTTTCTCTGTATATACACATATATTCATATTAAAAATTAACACCTTGGCACAAATTAAAACATATTTCTTTTTTTCCTAATTTGGTTTACTCCACGCAATTCTGCTCAAGACTGAGATAATCTAGGAAGGGCCATATTGTTAATAGCCATAATTAAGCACTAATTTGCATAGTTTGAGAGAGCCTGTGGCAACTAATTTGCTGTCTTCCTGCAAGCTTGGAATGAATTGGACATGCAAGAAATTATTTGCATGTTGCCCACTACACATTAAATAGAATCTTGAAGCTCTTAAGTGCAGCCACTGCAGCTTTGGGAGCAGCTGCAATCAAATGTCAAAAGTTAATCTGGGCTCAGTTTAGCAAATGGCAGACAGCAGCAGGTGGCCCTGGCAGAAATGGGTCAGCCGATGGCAATCCAGGTGAAAAGGCTAAAAAATTCTGCATTTGCAGACTCAAATGATATTGCCAGCTTTCATTACTTCCATTTTCTTTGTGCTATTAAACCAGTTCTCAGAAGGTCCTACCATGGTTTAGTGCCATTTCTGATCAATGCAATAACTCCAATGTTCAGAGTGTAATATGGTAAAGATAATAAGAAAAGGAAGAAAAAGAAAATGAAACATATAAAGAACAAATGATATGGACAAGGTTGTGACTGCAGTGAGTGCCACCACCTGTTTATTGGACCCGTGCCCCTCTTGGATGGTTTCGGCCGGCCGGGAGGTGACACACAGCTGGCTCCAGGTGGTTATAAATGCTTCTTTGAAAGAGGGGTCCTTCCCGCCTGCCTTGGAGGTGGTGAGGCCCCTCCTCAAGAGGCCTTCCCTGGACCCAGCTGTTTTGAACAACTTTTGTCCAGTCTCCAACCTCCCCTTTTTGGGGAAGGTTGTTGAGAAGGTGGTGGCC
>JANHGC010005139.1:222789-233304 GCA_027560395.1 Boaedon fuliginosus | reverse complement strand
ATTAGGACCATCCCTACCCTGTTGGCCTTCTGCAAGGCTACGAAGACCTGGCTTTGTCGGATGGCCTGGAATTGACATGCCCCCCCCCCACTTCTGAAGATCATTGAATGTTGTATGAATGGTTGGCTGGTTGAATTTGCTTTTAAATTGTAATTTATTGTTTTTTAATTGTTGTTAGCCGCCTTGAGTTCCCCTTGACCGGAGAAATGAAGCAGGGTATAAATCGAATAAACTTAACTTAAATTTTTATAAAGATTTTAAACATTCATATTAAATACCCCTATTCTAAAATGTCTGTCTTTGTATAGACAAAGGTAATATATTCAGAATACTTTATTAATATAGCTTAAAAAAACTTCATTTGAAGTGTTCATAAAGACTTAGCCAAGATATTAATTTTTCAATCAGTGAGATTCTTTTTCTCTAATTCTGCAGTATTTTGCTATTTGATTAGCCTCTATGGGAGAAAACTACTAAACTAATAACAGAGTAACAGAGTTGGAAGGGACCTTGGAGGTCTTCTAGTCTAACCCTCTACTCAGGAAGGAAATCCTATACCACATCAGATAAATTGTTGTTCAATCTCTTTTTAAAAAACTCCAGTGTTGGAGCACCCACAACCTCTGGCCACAAGTCATTTCACTGATTAATTGTTCTAACTGTCAGGACATATCTCTAGGTTTCTTCTCTCCTTTATTAGTTTCCATCCATTGTTTCTTATCCTGTCTTCAGGTGCTTTGGAAAATGGGTTGACCCTCTCTTCTTTTTATCAGCCCCTTAGATATTGGAATACTGCTGTCATGTCACCCCTAGTCCTTCTTTTCATTAAAATAGACATACCCAATTCCTGCAACTGTTCTTCATATATTTTAGATACGGTTCTTTACCATATCTGACTGTGAAGGATATAGGCATTTCCTTCAAGGTATCCTTAAAGCTTTCATCTGCTTTTAGTTGTCTATTATTTTAATTATGGGTTATATCCAGGGTATTTATGAGTGAGCTGATGAAACAACCACCAAACACATTACTCCTCCAGAGCAGATCTATGATGTATGATATAGTCATGGGAAAATCTATTGTGCAAAAAGTTGCTTTGTGAAGCTTTATATAACTTTATTATCCTTCATGTCACTGTGTTTGTTTCCCAAGGTTTGGGGCAGTTTTGTATGTTCTTCTATATAAAACATTTGGATGATAAAATAAATGAAACTAATTACCTTTGAGTGGTAGTTTCTTTTCTATTTTCTCTTCCCTTTCCCTTCCCTTGTCTCTCTGAATTTCTACAAGCAAAGAAGAAAACCAGCTAATTAGAGGAAAAGGAAACTGTTGTGGTTTCAACACTGTGAAGGAAATCCAGTGCAAATACATCAAAGCTGACAAATGCACTATTGAAATATAGGAAATTCTAATCAATAATATACTCATCAGGATAAGACATCATTCTTGATTTGTCCTATTTTAACTATCCACAGTTTGAGGGTGGATGGGTAGGAATGAATAAGTTTTCTCCTGTATGATGTTGTGGATTATTTTCTAATAAAACGAGGAGAGGACCATGTTGAACAGGCATTTGATTCTGCCTGATAACTTATGCAAGAAAAATGCATATTCTGGTAGAATTGGTTCCAAGGCTTACATTTTATGCTTGCTGATATCAACAATGAGCTCAAGGACATAAAACCCCTTTGCATGTGTTTGTGGAAGTGAGTGCTAAACCAGATGTGCCAACGCACGGAATATATACATACTCAAATAGATATAATATTACCTTTTGGTGTTGGTTTCTTTTCTACTTTCTCTATTTTTTCTGCCTTGTCTATCTGGATTTCTGGAACAAAGAAAACATTACAGAGGCATAATGACTAGAATATTATGTTTGAAGTATAGAGATACTCCTTATACTTTGCTCTTGGTAGGATTTCTGCTTTCAAAATGTATTCCATCAAAAAAAATCACTTAAGGTAAAACTTCAACATTCAGTTCAGAATTAGCTTTCAGAGAAATGCTCTGAGGCATTTTCCTAGTGATAGTGATACATTTTGCTATTTCTCTCAGTGCCTGAAAATATACCCAAGATGTGAAGAAAAATTTCCTTGGGAAAGGTGCTCTGCATCTAATCAGATTGCAAGAGAATGGATTTTACCGTTGCAGTTCAATCAGATTCCAAGTTTGGTTTTAGACGTATCCTTTGTGATAACTCTTGACAGGAGAAACTGGCACATATAGAGATTTTCATGTGTAATTCTAATTATACATATTAGATTTCCATAATACACTATCTTTCTTATACATTTCCCTACAGATTGTTGGTCACAAAATTGGGAAAATAGTATGTACAATATGTTGTGGTTTCTCTGGTGGTTCAGACAGTATGAAATGAGCAAGTAAATCAATTGAATTTTTCTTAAGAGCTGGAATGGTTTGCCTCTGTGAGTATCAACAAGATGGTAAGTTTTCAGAGAATCTTGACCGACTATTCCCACTAAAAACATATTATGTATGTTCACTGCCTTATTTATAAAAATAATAAAAGCAGGATATAATTAAATAGATACATAAATAAATACATTTACCCTTTGAAAAAAGCACTGCTCAAAATTAGTGCTATAGGGTTTTCAGTCAGCAGCGAAAGAATAGAATAGAATAGAATAGAATAGAATAGAATAGAATAGAATAGAATAACAGTGTTGGAAGGGACCTTGGAGGTCTTCTAGTCCAATCCTCTGCTTAGACAGGAAACCCTGCACCATTTCAGGCAAATGGTTATCCAATTTCTTCTTTAAAACTTCCAGTGTTGGAGCATTTACAATTTCTGGTGGCAAGTTGTTCCACTGATTAATTGTTCTAACTGTCCTGAAATTTCTCCTTAGTTTTAGGACTATTGGTTAATCATCATGAAAGAAGGAGCAGGTTCCTTCTGGGTTCTATGTGTGAAATTTGCTCTTTTTAAAATATGAAATCTGAGAAACTGAAGTAATTAATGGGTCACCTGAATAGGTGAATGAGTGGGGGAGGTTTAAGTCTAGGTCATTTAACTTAATCATTAATCCATGATGGTCCATTCCTAGTCATGCTGATACAATTTTATAAGAAGGGCAGAGGTAAGCCAGTCACCTGTGGTAAACATGATTGCCACCTTTAGTGGCCAGAAAAAGCAAGTGGATAACTAATATAGAGTGAATTGAAGGGCATCCACTAGAGTTTTGTTGTTTTATAAAAATCCTGTTCAAGGTTTAATATACCATTTTTTTTCTTTCACCAAAATGCAAGGCTGTCAAAATGTAGCACTGCTGACAAGGAGACTGGATCCTACAGAAATTATTTGGAGGTTAGTGTGGGGAGTATGCAACCTAAAGGAATGCTAAAAATTTAATGTGGAATGAATCACAGTCTCTGAAGCTTCCTTTCACTTTTTAAAATAGCATGCGCTTTAATTTCCAACTAATCACATAATATCTTTTTGCTGAGTTGCTAAAGCAGTTGTATTTTTATAGAAGCATTACATGTCCAGCTGAAAGGATGCAATTTATCTCCATCAGAAAAGCATATTTTTAATAAATCCAAAATATTATGAATTCGTTTTTAGAAAACTGCCTGAATCCTGCAGCAGCAAGGATAATCTCTGTCACCAAGGCAACCACTCCGATTCTTCATGAGATGGGCACCACAGTTTATTAAATTATTGTGTGAGAGTATGTATTTAAAATATATTCCATTGCTCCTTTTTCATTAGCTACAAGGAAATAGATAAAAAAAAAGTGGGGGGGGGAGGAATCCACAGCTTCTAAAATTGCCAATTTTATAAAAGTTTCCTCACTGATGACATGAGGATACAAAGCACTTATACTGTAGTTAAATAATTGTTTTATATCCTGTAAACTAAAAGCTTGTTGAGAAACAATTTGGCAAGATATGATTCTCAATACTTTTGGCTGATCTATATAGCCCATGTAATGCCAGATGTGGAAAGTACAGAAGTGACAAATTATGTCCACAGATAACTCAGAAAAATATTTTTCAGGTTTAAAATGCAAAAAAAAAATTATAATGCTAGAAATGAATGCAAAGGAAAGCTTTCTAATAAAATATATCACACAAAGGCTTTGATCAACTGATGTTACAGCACTGCTACAACTCCTTCAGCAATTTTAGTTTTGTTCTATTGGAGCAATCTGTTATCTCTGCAAATGGCCATGCTACATGTAATGTTCATATAGTAATAGTTTTTATTTGTTTGTTTATATCCCATCTTTATATTTTTACAACTCAAGGCAGTGTAGATATCCAACACACCTTTCTCCTATTTTCCCCACAACAACAACCTTGTTAGGTGAATTAGGCTGAAAGAGAGTGATTGGCCCAAGGTTACATAATATAGTTAAATGCAATGCAATGCCATACAAACATACAATCTGTTAAAATATATGGAACTGAAAAGTACAAATTTTGTTTCAACAAAAGCATATTGATATTAAGTGACCAGATAAACTTCACACTTACTAATGTCTTTGATAATATCCAAGCAAATATAAAACTGTAAAACAAACTTGTATGTTAATGCTGTAAAATATTAAAGCTGCAGAAAAAAAATAATTACAGTATTTTGATATTTTTCCAGAATAAAACAATTGAGAAGAGAGGTATAAGACGAGATATTTATGTAAAAGAATTGCCTCAATCAGATAAAAATGGGAATCACTATCAGCTACCTGTTCTCTTTCTCATTAGAAACGAGAGCAGTATCTTAACATGCCTATTTTAACTGTTTAAAAGATCCTATTTCTCAGCTCATTAAGGCATTTCAGTCTCTTAGAGGCTTGACACAATTTCCTTCCACAGAAGGTATTTCCACTTGACTTAACACATGACCATATACCACAGTCAACCTGAAGAATTTATAATTGTTATAACTTTTAGCTCATGTTCCCACTTAAAACAGTTTCTTGTGCAAGATATTACAAGAACACTAACTAAAAACAATCTAAAAGAGCCTCGGTGGCGCAGCGGTTAAATGCAGCACTGCAGTCTCTGCTGATTTGTTTAGCAGGTTGTCAGATAGAATCTCACGAGGCTCAAGGTTGACTCATCCTTCCATCCTTTCTAAGGTAGGTAAAATGAGGCCCCAGATGGTTTGGGGGCAATATGCTGACTCTGTAACTGGTTGGGGAGTGTTGTAAAGCTCTGATAAGCAGTATATAAAATCTGAGTGCTATTCCTTCGAGAGTTGAGAAGCATAAAAATGTAAACAAACAAACAAACAAACAAATAAATAAATGGAATTGCTTAATTTCCTACAGAATGCAATATGAATTCAGCAAGTGAAGCTCATTTGTAAGTGGGGGGGGGGGAGAAAAGAAAGGTAAGAGGCAAGTAAAGATATCCTGACCTGCAACAATGTAAAATCTTCAATACATGCTCAGTGTAAATGACAGATGGAATTTACATTCTGCCATTCTGTTGGGAGGTGTGCTGTGGTGCTAATTTTAAGTCATTTGTGTGCCAAACTAAACAAGGAATCTATGGTAAAAAATCTTAACTGTAGAAAAATAATTGGAATCACCATCACTAAAAATGTGTAAATATTTAGATCAGTCTAAATATGGTCTGTGCCAGAATCTCTTATTTTTCTTTAATTATCCGTTAGGTTTTTTTAACAAAATCACAAGAAAAGCTGCTTTTTCTTTTCGGTTCTTTTCTTAGTCAGATTCTATGGCTGCCCACTCACCAATGACTTTAGGCAACTTACAGAAATAAGAACAAGTTAAGCACATAATTAAAAAGCAACTATACTAAGAAGATTACACAACCTACATCACAATTGGTGGGTTTGCACAAATGCACATCATCACTAATCCAACGTCTTTGGGATGAGCCAGGTTTAAGTGCCTTCCTAACAATCTATATGGTTAAAGTAAGCATAGATGTAGAGGATGTACACTTCCTGGATCCTATAAAAAGATACAACTTATAAAGCCCTTCATGGCTTAGGAGCGGGATACCTTCGAGACCGCCTGCTGCTACTGTTTGCCTCCCAGCGCCCAGTTAGATCTCATAGGGAGGGCCTACTCCAGATACCGTTGGCTAAGCAATGTCGGCTGGCAGGGCCGCGGGCTAGGGCCTTCTCTGTGGCGGCACCATCCCTATGAAATTTGCTCCACACGGAGATTAGAACCATCCCCAGCTTGCCTATGTTTTGCAAGGCATTGAAGACCCGGCTTTGCCGGCAAGCATGGACCTAACATCCTGTCCTTCCCTCCCCCATGCACGATTGAGTGAGTGAGTGTGTTTTGTTGATTTTATTGTATAGGCTTGTAATTTTTATTGTATTGTTCGCCACCTCAAGTTCCCCAAATGGGTGAAGAGAGGCGGGATACAAATCGAAATAATAAAATAAATACATCAACCCATCAATAAAGCATTCCAACCTTGTCTCATCTTATAGTACTGTAGGCTACTTCTGCTGACTGCCAGCTGCTTGCAATTTGGCAGATCGAATCTCACCAGGCTCAAGGTTGACTCAGCCTTCCATCCTTCTGAGGTCAGTAAAATGAGGACCCAGATTGTTGGGGACAATTGCTGACTCTGTAAACTGGTTAGAGAGGACTGTAAAGCACTAAGTGCTGTTCCTGTTGCTGTTTCTATTGTACAGATGCATTGGTGGATTGTGCAACTATAATTGAGATTATTCTTGATGCTTAAAACAAAAGACTCTATGTCTGAGACTAGCATCTCTTGGACGTCATTACTGTTAAGCTTGTAAGCAGAGATGAGGAAAATAAAACTGAATATCTGTGTGGATTATCTAAGAATGGAGGTTTTATTTTGTATGTTTATTCATGCTTTCACAACCTTGGGTTCCCAATGCTATCATCCCTAGCTAGAAGACATGATAGCAGATGGAATTGTGGTAGAAAAATTAAACAATCCCTTGAGGTTGGCAAAGACTGACACATCCTTTTTGTTCTAATTAAGTAGTTGATTCAGAGCTAAAGGGAAAATAAACCAGAGTTGCATTACAGCAGTGGAAAAACTATGGCTTGTGTTTCAGCTGAGGTGAGGAGAATGTAACTTTCCACATAAATGGGAAGCTACCTGGCTCATGTATGTATATGGGTTGGAAAATCCCATCCATTTATGACAAGAAGCTTAAAAAGAAAAATATTTAGAGTATTGTTACAGCACATGCTATTTTTGCCTAGTGCTGATATAACACAGAACTACCCTGTAATCCAAAAACTGAAATTGGTGGCATCTCTCCTGCTCTAAGCCACCAAATCAATCACTAGATTTCCTTAGCATAAATGAAAAGTAGTGCTGTTCATCCCATTCTTGCTTACTATAAACCTTGGTGATCCAGAACAACTTAGGTTTATTGCTGTTATACTTCAAGAAAGTAATAGGATACCAAGGTGAGTTCTTAAAATAAGCAAGACAAATATTCATGTGGTCTCTTGGATTCAGAAGAGCTACGTGCAAGTCCAACCTGACAAGAACCCTTAATTCAAGGAGGTATAAGAGTAATAAAAGTAAGCTTTTAACTTTGTTTAAAAAACTAGCATTCCTAATGAGTAAATCATTTTAAATCTGGAGCAGCATTAAAAAGTTATCTTAAATAAGCATACAATGATCTAATTTTCATAGAATCATAGCGTTAGAAGTGGGCATTGAGGCAAATCTTTGTTTCATGCAAAAATCCAAATTAAAATATTGCAGCCAAATGGTTATTTACTTCCTCTTAATGCATTTTTTTTTAAAAAAAACCTCCTTTTTCCCATACTGTAGTAATACATATAACTCCCAATAAAAGGGAGCTGATGTCTTTTCAGGCAATTTGTCTCCTTCAAACTGTTCTTTCTATTCAAAAGTCATTTTTTAAAAAGCATTGCATTGCAATCTGCCTTTCTATAACTAAAATTCATTGTTCTGTCTCCTGTTTTCTGAATTTAATGAAAACAAATCTTGACTTCCTTCTGTGTGACATCCTGTCAGATATTTCAAGATTCTAATATCAATAACCTCTCTCAGACTTTTTCTAATTTTAACTTAAATTATACAATTTATTCTTGGCATGATTTCAACCAACTCTGGGTGGCTGTACAGTAAGAGAGTTAGAGAGACAATATAAAAACAGAATGCAAGTTATTATAACAGAATAAAAGAGGCTAAACATATCCAATGCTTACAATATTTCTTCATAAGGTTTAGTTTCTGATCCTTTGTTCCAATTTCTCTAATTTATTTTTAAACGGTGGGGCTCAGAATTCGTCCAGAATGTCTGGAATGATATATGGTAGATACAAAAGGGCAAATATATAATATATTACTAAAACCTTAATTTTATTGTAATCTCCTTATACTGTAAATAAGTGTTTTCTAACCTTGTTAACTTTAAGAAGTGTGGACTTCAACTCCCAGAATATGAGGGCTGAGGAAACATCTTAATGATGACAATGTTAAGAAGATAATAAATTTTATGACTCAGTATTCTTTCTGTGTTTTTTTCTTTCAGTGTTTCAAAACATTCCAACTTTCAGCAATAAGGAAGTGCTCATCTGAAGTTCTTACATCTGTTACAGGATTCATTTTAAAGTCGACCTAATAAATTTCTCAATGCTTTAGCTAAGTCCATTTTTATTAGTCCTTATGAAGGCCAACAGCCTCATGTCAGAGCCCATCATCTAAGTGACTCAGACCAGGATCTCAGAAAATTAAATTTGTCTTGTTGAAATCATTTGTAAAGCCAGCTTGACTTAAGTATTCTTCTTTCTCTTTCTAATTCTCTTCTGCTGTCTAAAAGAATGGATAAGAATATCACTTGTGCGCTCAGGGCCTTGTGCTGCCTTCTGATATTTTTTTATTACTGTTCTGTTGGTTCTCTGTGATATTATTTGTCCTGTGTATTAGCAAAAAAAGAATAATTGTTGCTGGACAGGATAAGCTGTTTTGTTTCATACTTGGTTCTTGGCTGTGAAGGCAGCATATTCCACAGCTTGATGGCTTTGATTAACCTAAATGTTAAGATTTAACCCTCCTTGTGTTACAAGGTTGGATAGCAGAGCAGATAAGTGTAGCAGTATGAGTACTTGGTTGTCAGCAATAAGCTCTTGAAGTAGACATCACATTGCAGGCTAGTTAAACACAGCAAAACTGTATTATTCCAATAGCAAAAGTACAATAAGGAAAAAACATATACAAAGTCCAATATAGCAGACCAGGATCAAATACCACAAGATGAGTTGAGTCAAGCAAACAGAGTCTAGAAAAAGCCCATAAACACAGTCCAGTTAACAGCAATCCAAGATCAGTAAATCAGTAATCAGTTCAAGAGAGTAGCAAACAGTATCTTACCCCTATCACACCCACAACACACACTGTAACAAGCTTACTCTTATCGTCCATGAAACCAGGTGAATTATCCAACCAGATAGCTATCCACTAACCACACCCTGCAATTAACAAACCATGGCTTCTCATAAACCAAACAGCCTTAAAGGAATACTGTTACAACATCAGCTTTAACATAACGAAATATACCTTGAACATAACAAAATATAATATGAAGGGAATTGATTTAAACTGATAGTTCCATTTAGATGTTAGAAGTCAATAAGCATTCAAAAGACTGCAAATCCATTCACAAATCCAAAATTATGAGTAAGTCCGCAAGGACACATAAAATAAATAGAAAAAAACAGAATGCAGCAAAAAATATTGATGAATGATGATAATAAGCACAATAAACATTCAATTCCTTGCACTGTATCACGAAGATCATTTTCTAACTCTGGCTAAATAGATGAATCAATCTTAGAAAGTGCTAAGTGGATTTTTTGTGTGTGTGTGAAGAAAGCCAGCTGCTCTCTCATTGGCTGACTGCATTTGACTGGCAGATCATTTACCCCCTAAGGTCTGTTTATTCTCCTAAAGGAAACCAGTTCAGTAGGCTCTTAAAGTTGCTAGTAACAACTTTCAAAGCCCTACATGGCTTAGGAGCGGGGTATCTTTGAGAATGCCTCCTGCTGCCATATGCCTCCCAGCGCCCAGTGAGGTCCCACAGAGTGGGCCTGCTACGGGTCCCGTCAGCCAAACAATGTCGGCTGGTGGGGCCGCGTGCTAAAGCCTTCTCTGTGGAAGTGTCGACCCTCTGGAACCAGCTCCCTGTAGAGATTAGGACCACCCCCACCTTGCTGGCCTTCCGCAAGGCCAAAAAGACCTGGCTTTGGCGGAGGGCCACTGCGCCACCACATATAGATATATAGGGATAGAGATAGAGATAGAGATAGAGATAGAGATAGAGAGCAGAAAGAGCTTTTCCCATTTTTATTTCACCCAGAATGAAAAGCACCCATGAAGAGCACTCGGAGATTTCAACTGGTGCAGAATGCGGCCGTGCGAGTGATTGAGGGTGTACCTCGGTGCACGTGTATAACACCAGTCCTCCGTGAGCTGCATTGGTTGCCAGTGGTCTTCCGGGTGCAATTCAAGGTGCTAGTAACAACTTTTAAAGCCCTT
>JANHGC010005139.1:211771-222689 GCA_027560395.1 Boaedon fuliginosus | reverse complement strand
ATGAAAAATTTTGAAAAATTGTCAAAACAATGAGTCAATACCATGAAAGAAAAAATGTGTCCAAGCAAAAGAAGTGTATGAACTGACAGTCACCATACATGTCCCCTTGACCGTGGAAGTGAGGCAGGGTATAAATCTAATAAAATAAAATAAAATAAATAAATTTATTGCATCTGATGATCTGTTGCTATAAACAAATTACAAAATACTGCATTAAATATTTGGAGTATTTGCTATTGTTGATTTTCCTGTTGTGAAGTCTGACATCTGTCTACTCCTACATCCAATACTATGAGACATGAACTTTTCCTTCTAGATTTGATTAACAAACCGATTGAAAAAAAAAACCTTCTCTTTGTGAGAATGTTTTGATATGTGAAAAGGACTTACAGACACTCGTAATGAGAAAATGGATGGTGAAATTAATGGATTTGGCAGATATGGCAACTTATCTAACTGTGTTTTTACTTAGAAATCATTCTTGGATTATTATTTCTTTTGTCTGAAACCGAAAGAAATTAATTTGGGCTTTGATTATTAGACTTGTTTATGATAGAAATACTGTTTGCTATCATTTATTCTAGTTCAAAGATTGCTTATTTTTTAGATTTTTATCCACTTTGAAAAAGTAGGAAGTTACTTTTATCTATAGCTTTCCCCCTTTTTTTGTCTGTTCTCCTAAATGTTCCTTTTTGCTGCTTACTTATTTTATATTTTATTGAAATTTAATAAAGTTTTTGAAAAAGAAAGAAATGAACCTATCCTTCATCTAAAATTAAACCATGGCTATAGAGTCTTTTCTAAACTCCTCTTAACCATGGGTCATGTCATCATTTAAAGGCTTTAATATCAGGACCAAATTATAGGTAGTTCTCAAATTACGACTATAATTAAGCCCAAAATTTATGTTGCTAAGTGAGTTTTGCCCCATTTTACGACCTTTCTTGCCACAGTTGTTAAGTGAATCAACGCAGTTGGTAAGTTAGTAATATGATTATTAAGTGAATCTGGTTTCCCCCTTGACTTTGCTTGTCAGAAAGTCACAAAAGGTGATCGCATGACCCCAGGACACTGCCACATCATAAATATGAATCAATTGCCAAGCATTTTAATTGTGACCATGGATATGCTGCAACATTCATAAATGTGAAAACCAGTAATAAGTCACAGTGCCATTGTAACTTTAGTGTTTAGTGAACAGTCACTAAAAGAACTGTTGTAAATCGAAGACTATCTAGTTA
Source organism: Boaedon fuliginosus (assembly GCA_027560395.1). NCBI lineage: Eukaryota > Metazoa > Chordata > Lepidosauria > Squamata > Lamprophiidae > Boaedon > Boaedon fuliginosus. Next base: position 221,448 of record JANHGC010005139.1, on the reverse strand, counting down.
GATAAATTAATCCAAATAACAAATCAACTAATCCTACCAGTAGAAGAACATACTCAACCTCCAAGTATCTACCTCCTCTTCTATATAATTCAAATTGACTGAATAAGCCCCAAAGTTTAATTCCTGCTTAGACCTGACATTTTCCCACCAGTCAATCTCAAGTAAAAGAGGTCTAATGACAGCGAAAAGTGCAAGCCCCCTTTTGATACAAAGCATCTCAGGTCTGGACAACAGTGCTAATTTTGCAGCTCCTTAAGGCCTAATTTTGAATCAATCACTATAAAATGTATCACTCCTACCTTTGAGGTTGAGTGGTTGGAGTATGGTGCTGACTTTCAGTTGTTTGCTGAAGATGTAGGCTTAAATGATAGAAGGTTCATTAATTAGTTAAAGAGGAATTATCAGATTACATACTCATTTGTTAGGGCACACCAGAGAATTTATCTGCCTTAACTGAAGTCTGTTTGAGTATTAGTGAGACTAAATTAGTAGACCAGCGAAATGATGTGGACGTAGTATACTGCTTCTTGGTAAGCTAAAAAAATGTTGGATAGACAACATCATTACTAGATGGATTTGTAACTGGCTAACAAACTAAACTCTATGAATAGTCCTTAATGGTACTACAGCTTAATGGTGGCACAATGGTTAGAATGAAGTACTGCAGGCTACTTTTTCTCTCTGCCGGCTGCCTGCAACTTAACAGCTCAAATCTCACCAGGCTCAAGGTTGATTCAATCTTCCATCCTTCTGAGGTCAGTAAAATGAGGACCCAGATTGTTGGGGGAAATATGTGACTCTGTAAACTGCTTAGAGAAGGCTGTAAAAAGCACTGTAAAGTGGTATATAAGTCTAAGTGCTATTGCTAGGATAGAAAAAAACAACTAAAGAAAAGCAGTCCTGCAATATCATATTTGTAACCAAGACTAAGATGTTAAAAAATATCCTGAAAGCAAGCAATGGCAAATAACTTCTATACATTTCCAAGACAACTGTCCAACCATGTCCAAGAGGTCACCAGGACTCAAGCTTCACTCAAATGAAACTTGATTTTAATATTCATTTTTATATACAGTTTCAAGTAACTTTCTTTTTTTCTATGCAACATTCCAAAGTATGCATCTTTTTGTACTTAGATTCCTCAGACATATATTGCTTCTGCTGATTTTTTTTCAACCAAAATCTATGGATAATGCATCTCTACATTACAAGTATCTGAGCTGGATTGAGCTATGATGAAACTTATAGTGGTAGATTGCTTCAGTTTACTGAAAAATAAATCCAAAGTAGACTTCTTTTATGTACTTAACCATTACAGAACAACATAGTTGTAACACTGAGAAGCAAACAACTGTAGGTCTTATAATCAGTAGTTCATTGTTTACCAAGAAGGTACTTGAAATGGAATGATGTTATGATGCATTCAAATATTAACACTATTTTGTTTTGAGGAAGCGGACAACACAGACTTAACATGGATTAGGGATTTACTGCTGAGAATTTTAAGCATTTTTCTCACTGTGCAGAGTTGCACAGAAGTCTTCAGTTATGAAAACTGCAGGCAAGTCAAACACATCATTTCCCACAGAGGCAAATACTTTGATTTGAAGGTATTATTTTTGATTACTTTTATTGGGCAATATGTCTTTAAAAAGCACTCCATGAAAGCATTTTTAAAACCATTTTCTACAAATTTGGTAAATGGCAAACAATAGATCCTTACAATGCATTTTGATAGAAAACCTAATCATTTTGTGCTTATCCTTTTCACATTGTGATTGACTTACATTCTTCAAAATAACAACAATAAAAGGTCTCAAGTTCAGTAGGCCTATTTATGAGCTGTCTAAATAGGTGACATCATCTAGCCAACCTTGACTGATCTAAAAAGCTAAACAGGGTTAAATCTACCAGCAGCTGGATAAAGGCCAGCTTAGCTGAGTTGGCTAGAGAAGACAACAATGGCAAATTATTGTAATTGCTGAAAGTTGCATGGATATGTCCATTTTAATCTTCAGGAGTCAATCTCAGTTCAAAAGGACTGCTAATCACAATGTGGCTGTTTGAATTATCTCTGATCTTGGAAGTTAAGCTCTAGATGGGATATCACCAAGGAATTTCAGATCTGTTGGTTAGATTGCAAAGCTAGAAAAATATCTTGGTAATAAATAATGGCAAAGCATTTCCATTTCACTGCCAAATTGCATAGAGGTAATCATTTAGTAATTGGGAAATGAGTTAAACTCAACTGCCTTTTTTACTTTCAATTGTGAGCTGACTGGCCACTATGAGACATCAGATCCAAGACCAAACTGAACTTTGGTCTGATTTAGGAGGCCCTGCATTCTTTTTAAAAGAGAGTTATATTTAATTTAGTACAGTAGTATTTCCACTGGCTCCACTCATTTTTCTCCTACCTGATCAAAGGGGAAGGAACTAGTGATATCACAAAGCTTTGCCTGTACTGACATCGTGCTAAGCTTCATATGACACCAGGCACTACACAATGAAACTAAGTGAGAATTTGTGTTCCTAAAAGAGTGACTTTGAATTTAGTTAGTGTGATCTTGTGCTGCAAATTGATTGGTAATGAGAACTGAGTGCAGTAAATCTATGGTATGAACAGCATCAAGAAGTATTTTTGCAAATTGAGCGTTACTATCTGCAACCTGAAACTGATCTGGAGAATGCTTATGTTTATTTATGTAGAAAAATGTGTATAGCCCTTTAGTTTGATTCCTACAATGGCATACAGTCAAAAATATAAACAACACGATAAAGTGCAACCAAACAACATCAAACATAAATACAGCCAATTCAATAAGCCACACAAACTTATTAAAATGTCTGCACAGCAGATTTTCAGAGTAAGTGGTTACAAGAGAACTGTTGTACTTTCCTAAATGTCAGCTCTTTATCATTAATGCAGTGAAGACTACTTATAGTGCCATCAAAACCATGTTGATTGAGAAATCAAAGGTATTTTCCTATAAATGTGCCTAGTTTGCAGCGTTCATGACATTTGTAGCTAAGTATAAATTCCTATATAGAGAGGAAGAATGTAGATGCAATGAATAATACAAGTATTTCTACTTAGCTGTTTCCTGCAGCTGTTTCCATTTTGTACAATATGTTCTTTAATATTCCTTGAAGATGCTGGCAGTTACTGTCAAAGAGTGTGGCCCTGGATTCCATCTATATGCAGTTGGTACCCTAATAAACTTCTCCATTGTCTCCACAAATTTTGCTGGACTTGCGGGGTGCAGTGGTGTTGTCTGTTGGGCTGGATGATAGCTAAAACTGATGCTATTCAAGACAAGTTACCTAGGAAGCTGTGGTCTAGTTTGGGAAACCCCTCTTCTTTGTGGCAGCTCCTCAAATATTGGAAGTCTGCTACCATGTTACCATTAATCCTTCTTTTCACTATACTAGACATCCCCAATTCTTCATATCTTTTAGTGTCCAGTCCCCTAATCATATTTGTTACTCTTCTCTATGCCCTTTCCATCTTTTATATTGTGGTGACCAAAACTGGATACAGTATCCAAGTATGGTCTTATAAAGCAGTACTACTAGCCTAGGCTTATATATAGGACACATTACAATTAATATATACAACACTCCCATTCATAGGAATCAACATATTTTAAAATATAACGTGTGTGTGTGTTCTCAAACCTTACAAAATTTATTACCTGTTTCCATCATACATGTATCATAGTATTATTTATTTATTTGTTTATTTGTTTGTTTGTTTGTTTAAATTTATACCCCACCTCTCTTCCCCAAGGGGAACTTGAGGCGGCTTACAACAATTAATATACAAACAATATACAATATAATATAATAAAATTCCAATAACCATTCATACAACAGTCGCACATCAGGAACTGGGGGAAAGGAAAGGAGCAAAAAAGCCAAAGGGCGGGGGAAGGAACGTCAATCCCAAGCCTGCTTACAGAGCCAGGTCTTGGTGGCCCTGCAAAAGGCCAATAAATTGGGAATAGTTCGAATCTCCACTGGCAGTTGGTTCCAGAGGACCGGCGCTGCCACAGAGAAGGCTCTAGCACGGGGACCCACCAGCCAACATTGTTTAGTTGACGGGACCCATAGCAAGCCAACTCTGTGGGATCTAACTGGGCGCTGGGAAGCATGCGGTAGCAGAAGGCGGTCTCTTATATCCTCCTTTTATATAATTTTATTACCACTATCTATATGTTCTAGGCTATATGCTAAATAAATAAATAAATAAATAAATTATGGACGTTTAATCCCATTTAGGTTATATATTGAAATATATTTCTCAGACACTAGCCCTAATCCCACATGTATTTGTTTTCCACATTCAAAACGATGTTCACAAAATTCATCTTTAACCACAATAAAGTTACATTTTTCTTTCCTCCAAAATGACTTCAAGGACTTCAGAAGCATTTATCTGTGAGTGTAAGTAGTCATTGTTTATTATGTCCCTTAAACTTAAGAAACCATGGTTATTTTTAATATTTGATTTAATCAAGACAATTGCTTGCCCTAGTTTAACACAGCATATTGAAATAAACTATAACTAAGTTCAGCAGTTACTCAGATACTAACATGCTAAATTGTGCTGATCTGAAAGTTTCTGAAGTCTTCCTTGCTATCAAGATAAAGCTGATAGCTATTATATTAAATTATCATCTATTGTGAAAAACTAAATACAAATTTTTCAACCAGCTTCTGTTCCTCTACATTTTTACTTTCCTTGAATTCAAGGCCATTATTCCTCTTTGTACTTTTATTAAATTCTTACTTAAATAAAACTGTCAACTCTCTTAAAGAGAAAGAGAGAGAGAGAGAGAGAGATGCCAATAGCTCTAAGCACCTGAAAAATTTTCATGATTATAACAATTATTAAAGCCTGACTAAAATTTATTTTAAAAATCCTAAATAAATGTTTCAACTATAACAAGGAGGCCCAGATCCAACTTCACAGAAAGTTCTCCTATGAGCAAACAGCTGTGTTTTGCAAAAAAAAAAAAAAGCAGAAAGAGAAGAGTATTCAGTAGTTGCTCAAAAATAGTGATCCATTTTTTTGTTTCTGCTTTCTTGCTTTTTTTAACAGACCTTTTCGGATTTAATCAATATTTTTTTAATATAATCATGCTTATCAGGAGATAGTTGGATACAATTAAATAAAAGTTGCTAAAACTGAAGTAGAGGTAGGTACTATGATGCTTAGGGAAAACGAAGTGTTTCTAGGTGCCTCTTTTGGGGCCTATAAGGCTTCCTGCTCCACCTACATCACGGGTGTCAAACTCATGGTATCATATTGCCATCACGTGATGTTTTGTGATGTTTTCCCCATTCGTGGAGCTGGGGTGGGCGTGGTCTGCATGTGACACATCCGGCCCGTGGGCTGCTAGTTTGACTCCCTGACCTACACGGTATAAAAATATTATGGTTTTAATTACAAATTACAATTATTTATTTCCAATGCCTCTGGATGTTCACAGTAGGCTGATTTGTCATGACTTGGCAACTGGTTCCGTTTCTGGTGTGCAGATGTTTTGTGACAGGCCACGCCTGCCCTGGCAGGTAATCTTGGAGATGTTTGGCTACATAGTCAAGAAAAAACAGCAGTACATAACTACCACCATCCCTTGAAAGTGAGATAAAAGGTTATGAATCTGGTCTTTGACTGTAATTAACATTGTCTTGACTTGGCTAAGATCAAGGCAACTCAGAGAGAAGTTAATTAGCTGCTGGAATTACAGAAGCATGTGACTATTAAGGATAAGACTCAACTACTGAAGAAGGAAAAAAATACAAGAGCCTGGCTCCATTTGAACCCCTTGAGATTGCTAAATAAAGTGTCACAGCAATGAGGAGACACACTAGAAAACAGAGACAAAGAAGACAACTGCACTATTCTCCAAAGTGTATTCCAACTTCTGTGCGACAACACTAACAGCAGAAACTAAACTGTACTGGAAGAAAGAAGAGATGGGAGAAAGAAGAGTCACATGACACCAGTGCAAACTGGAGGCAGGACTTGAGAACAGACCACAGCAATCTCAAGCAACAGTTAAATACCCATCAAAGGAGTACAACAGTATGTTGTACTCAGATGTCATCCAAAAATGTGCTGATGAAAAATGTGCCTATAGCAACAACAGACGTGAAAGTAAGATTAAGCAGAGAAAGTCCCATGGCAAGAAAAGACCCTGCATGGGTTGTATATTTGGCAGTTAGTTAACTATAGTAGCAGGCATTGGGAAATTCTACCAGTGGTTGGAAAGGACTGATTAAAAAACAGCATTGAGGTATTAATCATTGGAGAACAAGACTTGGCACTAAGCAGCAGATACATACATACATACATACATACATACATACATACATACATACATACATACATACATACATATTCAAGAACCATTTGCTAGGCTCAGTTAATGGGAAAATATTGCAGAGCAATTGAGTAAGATGGGTATATCCCACTTTTCTTCGATCCAAAGCTTTATTATTAAATAGGTAGAATAGGTATGATATAGAATGCATTGAAATAACTAAAAGAATGAGTTTACATAGCGGTGGCTTTGTTTTGTGGAATAAAAAAGCCACGTCTCATCTCTTCATTTTACCAAAGGATCCTCTATCTGAAATAGAATGGGCTTTCAAATATGCATAATTGGAAGCTTATTGATGCTTTTAAAATTCTTATTGGTCAAGTCTCCTGAGAACACCATAGACAGTCAAGAAAACCAATTAATAGACAACTGAACAAATCATCCTAGATTTCTCACTCAAGGCAGAAGTGGCCAGGCTAAAATTAACCTACTTTGGAAACATTATGGGAAGACACAGCTCTCTGGAACAAGCTCAAATGCTGGGAAAGGTAGAAGAAAAAAGAAGAGGATGACCAGCAGCAAGGAAGATGGACTTGGTTAAATGGCAGTGAGTGCACCATTGTTAGAGCTGAAGGACCAGATTAGGGATAGGTCATCAGGGAGAAAATGTATGCGGTTTCTAAGAGTTGACAATTTGGTGGCCTATAATCAATCAGTCAGTCAATGGTGCTTACAAATGCCCTGACATATATAAAGTGTAGTACTTTGTATAATGCCACTAGCTGCCACCTACTGTTTTCAGTACTGTGGTCACTAAAATGGGTAGTTCTGATCCAAACCCTGCATTAATCATGGGTGATGCAAGTCATCAAGAACAAAGGAAGACAGTATTTAAAATAAGCTTTCCAAGCTTGTCAAGAGAATATTTATGTAATTCAGGAACCTTTGAAAATAAAAGTACATTTTTTCAACAGAAAAAACTATGAACAAAGATTCTGAAAACACCAGCCAGTGGGAAGCAGTTAAGAGACAGCAAGCCCCATTCCAAACCATGGCAAAAACAATTCAAATACAAAAAAAGCACATTGCCATATGGAGATATCAAGAGAAAATCAGCTAAACTCTGAAAGCACTAAATATGCAAATAGAGATATTCTTTAGAGAGGAGTGAATAGAATAACTAATTACCCAACTGGTACCAATATCTGCCATACTGGCAAACTCTATCAAGTCCACAGGTTTTCAGGAGAGAATCAAGCTGTTCTATGGCTTGTATTTTAAATTGTTCTGCAGCTTAAAACATTTCTTGTTTTCTATTTTTCATTGCTTGATTTAACCATGTCATTAAAAAAAAATGGAAATCTCAGTATTGTTAAAAATCACTATGTTTAAAAGGAAGTGGAAATGCCTAGCAATTTAGGGCTTCACATAGCATACCAAGTCATAGTTTGTAAATAAATCACACTTGGGTGACTAGCTATAATATGAAGTCATAAACCATGATATTCCAGACATAATGACACAACATATTATCTTGACCTTTATAAGCATAAGAAAAGTATTGGAGATGTGCTGGAAAAGACAATGCATTTTTAGACTTTTTTTTATAGTGTCTGATCTCTGATATCAGGGCCCTGTCCAATATATGCAACCTTTATATTTTATCATTTATATTTTAATGTTCCTTGGACGTTAAAGCGAACTGAACAGCTAAAAAAAGATTCCTTATTTACAGCACAGACCTATGAATTCTCTCTAATCTTATTGAGGCATGTTCCTTAATGTAAGACTAAACTTAATTAGATGGCATGAAAAGCTTTTCATTGTAATAGTTTATCACAAATTTTAAACAGTACTTAAATTTTAAGAGGAAGTCATGATTAACAATGACAGAATCTCATTCTTAGATTTATATCTCACCACTCCTCAGGTGCTCGAAGTGGCCTACATAGCACCCCCGCACCTTTTTTTTAAGTCCCTTGTTCCGCTTGTTCTCTCTGTCTTTTCAGATTCTCATATTAGTATAACATTTCAGAGTCTTGCCTTTCCCCAACTTCACTTCTATTGGTCCACACCTTTTTTTAATGGCTTTCCAGGCACCATATGTCTCAAATGCATAATAAAATCTAGGACATAGCTCAGTGATTTCCATCAAAGTTCCTTTTGTCTTGCTTCCCTTCTCTAATCTTCTACATCCTGTAGCATCCCCTTTCCTCCTTCTCTTTGGCAGATGTCCTGAGCTTTTTTGAGCTTCCTGACAAGCCGAAAAGAAATTACTGTAGTTGTGAAATTTGTAGGACAGGCAATTTTAGCAATTGCTGAAAATACTACAGAAGGAAAACCAACAGAGTGTTCAGATGCTTACCAATGAAAATGAATCAGAAAGAGGCAGGATATGAATGGATAGGTAAGCTCCATTTTCTCTGTCCTCTATAAGCTAAGATATTTATATCTTTAGGGAGATGTGAACAAGTTTTCCCTAACATAACTGAGCCCTTATCTTTGTTCTTATCAGAATTTTCCACTAATACATTATCTGCGAGGAAGTTCAGCCTCCTTCTAATTTTTTATTCTCAAGGTGAGGAATTAGCAGGGCAGGGGATTCTGAAAATCCTTTCTTCCAAAAGGTCTCCTACTCCTCAAAGGTAGTTATTACTTTTATTCCACCCACCCTGTTTTCATCATTTTCTCTATTCTTCCAGGGTTTGGTGACCCACGCTAATGAAGTACATCAACAGAAAGCTGCCATCCAATGTTAAGATAAAAGATGAAACCTAATTTGTTCTTAAATTTGCTCACCTTTCTTTTTGACTGGTGGTTGAATTTCTTCTGCGTGGGAGAAAAAAATAACACGAAGTTACTAGTGAATTTGAAAGGCATTCTCCTGCAATTTTAAACAATAAAAAAAAAGAAATTCTGACAATATTAAGGAAGGGTCTAACTTGTCTGAATAGGATGAGCTATTTTTAATCTCAACTGTATTGTTTTTAAAAATAACTCAAGGCAATGATCATACCTAATACTCCTCCCTCCCTCCTCTTTTCCCCACAACCACAACCCTGTGAGATGGGTTGGACTGAGAAGGTGAAGGATTGGCCTGAAGTCATCCAGCCTGCTTTCATTGCTAAAGAGGGACTAGAACTCACACTCTCCCAGTTTGTGGCCTCATGGCTTAACGACTAGATTAAACTGGTTTCTTTAATGCTGACTGCTGATTTAATAGGGCATCACTTGGGAAACTAGACAAGTGGCTGTCCAGTCTCTTATTAAAAACCTCCAGTGATAGAACACTATAATTTTAAGTACAATGGCATCAATGGTGGGGTTCAAATTTTTTTACTACCG
>JANHGC010005139.1:174800-185981 GCA_027560395.1 Boaedon fuliginosus | reverse complement strand
GGAACAAAGATTGAAATTATATAAAAGTAGCATGTATATTTTAAATTGTTGTGAGCCGCCTCGAGGTCCCCTGTTTGGGGAAATGAGGCGGGGTGTAAATCTAATAAATTAAATTAAATTAAATTAATTCTCAATCCAGGAACAAAGGATGAACCTTTGCAAGGGTGTGCTGAGGAATATAGTCAACAACTGTCAGAGAAAGTTGCTCAGATCTGGACAGACCTGGACTCCAACTGGGCAAATGCTACAGAGTTGCTGGGGTCAGTTCTTAGTCTGATTAGCTGGGACGAGTTTGATCCTGTTGGCCCTGAGAAAATGGACAAGGCCATGGTAGCTATGAGTGCCTCCACCTGTTCATTGGACCAGTGCCCCTCCTGGCTGGTTTCGGCCAGTAGGGAGGTGACACGAGGCTGGTTCCAGGCAGTTATAAATGTCTCCTTGAAAGGAGGGTTCTTCCCACCTGCCTTGAGGAGGCAGTAGTGAGAACCCTCCTCAAGAAGCCTGCCTTGGAACCAGCTGAATTAAAGAACTTTTGTCCAGTCTCCAACCTTTCCTTTTTAGGGAAGGTTGTTGAGAAGGTGGTGGAACTACAGCTCCATGAATCCTTGGAAGAAGCAGATTATCTAAACCCCTTTCAGTCCCATTTCAGGCCTGGGCACAGCACTGAGACGGCATTGGTCGCATTGGTCAACTATCTCTGGTGAGCCTGAGATAGGGGCCACTCATCTATCTTGGTGCTATTTGACCTCTAAGCGGCCTTTGATACATTGACCATGGTATCCTTCTGCAGCGGCTCGAGGGGTTGGGAATGGGAGGCACCATGCTCTGGTAGTTCTCCTCTTACCTCTTGGACTGCATGCAGACAGTGTTGGAAGGGGGGCAGAGGTCGAGCCCAAGGCCCCTGGCCTGCGCGGTACCTCAGGGTTCAGTCCTCTTGTCCCTCCTATTCAACATCTATATGAAACTGCTGGGTGAGATCATTTGAGGATTTGGGCTGCAATATAATCAGTATGCTGATGATACTCAATTGTTTATCTCTACCCTGAACCAACCCAATGATGCTGCCAAAATGATGTCCCAGTGCCTGAGGGCTGTGGAGGTCTGGATGGGGACCAACAGGCTCAACTCAACCCTGACAAAACTGAGTGGCTTTGGGTCCCTACTTCTTGGACCATCCAACATTTGACATAGTTGGAAATAGAGGGCTAGGTGTTGACCCTCTCTGAGAGGGTTCACGATTTGGGGGTCCTTTTGGATCCACAACTAAAATTAGAAGATCATTTGATGGCTGTGGCCAGAGGGACCTTTGTCCAGGTTCACCTGGTGCACCAACTGTGGCCCTTTCTGGACCAAGAAGCATTACTCACAGCCACTCATGCCTTCATCACCTCACAGCTAGATTATTGCAGTGCGCTCTACTTGGGGCTCCCCTTGAAAAGTATTAGGAAGTTTCAACTGGTCCAAATGCAGCCATGCGAGTAGTCATGGGGGTTCCTCGATACTCCCATGTCACACCACTCTTGCACAACTTGCACTGGCTCCCAGTAGGCTTCCAGGTCCAATTCAAGATGTTGGTCATTACCTTTAAAGCCCTACATAGGACTGAGTTACCTTAGAGACCACCTACTGCCACCATTTGCCTCCCAGTGCCCCATGAGGTTGCATAGGGTAGGCCTCCTCCGGATACCATCGGCAAGGCAATTCCACCTGGCAATCCCACGGAGGAGGGCCTTTTCCACAGTGGCCCCTGCCCTCTGGAATGATCTACCACCTGGCTCTTCCGGCAAGCCGGATTAGATTAACCCATCAAAATTTGTAATTTTAGGGGGATTTAGTTGTTGTTGTTGTTGTTGTTGTTGTTGTTGTTGTTGTAAGAGTACCTTGACCACACATAGGCCTAATTGCAAACTTTTTCAAGATTGAAAAATAAGGTGAAACTGAAGTATATTTTTTTCTTTAAAATTTATAAGTAATTTCATGGTACTTTTAGATTAGAATTCTGAAAAGCATCCTGAGTTTACTGTAAATATATATGACAAAGAATATAGCTCTTATAAACCATACGATTTCCCCCCTTCTTTATTTCTATTATTGGTGGTTTTTAAAAAATTGCTTTTATGCATTTCAGCATTATTCAGATATGAAAAGGGGTTAGATTTTTAAAAAATAAGACAGCATTGTTGATCCTGTCAAAATTCTTTTGCATATTGTGAATGCATTATGTGGTCCCACGCAAACATTTTTATTTTAAATTAATGCAAAAGTATAAAGGTGCAAAAGTTCAGATTGTAGATACTTGGGAGAACAAAAGAGCTGACTTGACTTTTTTTTTTTTCTCATTGGGTATACTGTGTCACCTGCAGTTTCACAAATACCTTTGTATAGGCATTTCTGCAGAGATGGTAAAACCCAAAAGGATTAACAATAACTGAGCTATTCTTTTTGATATTGTTTCGGTAGGCTAACTAATGAATAGGTTTAATGGAGCAAAGAATGGGTCCCAACAGAACAAATACAGTATTACATTTTCAAGAATACTTTAGAAGGCACATTTTATTATAATACTTGGTTAATAGGGGAACCTGCATCTGATTAGCTTAAGTGTAATCATTATAGATTTTGGAAGGGGATAGAACCCCAAACATTCTAGAATAATCAAAAACAACTTTTGTCTCCCAGTAAGACAGAAGGTGTTGTGGTTATTGTCCAGACAAATTTGTTTATGATATTCACAAGATTATAAGAATAGCTTTTCTCATGTCATGTTATATTTCAACATTTTGTTTCTTATAGAAGCCAACCAATTACCTCTGAAGAAAAGTTAAAACTAACAAATCACAATAAAATATACAGATTTATCCTAGAAAGTATCAGTTAAAATCAAGTATTTGACAGATAATTATATATAAAAAACTTGGAATATTGTTCTTTCTTACCACACTTGGTTAACTTCAATCTGTATAACCAAAATGTATTCACTGAAACCATACATGTATTTTGGAAAAAACAACAACAGAGAAATATGAAGGAATCCATAATTACAATCAGGATTTCATAGGCTATACTTTAGAGTGGGGTTGGAATACAGGATAGTTTGATTCAATAATTTAATAAAAGAAAAGAAACAAATTATAAATAGTAGATTAAAATAACAATGAACAGTTTATTATTTATTCAGTTTTCTGATAACAAATTTCAAGGGAGTTACAAACTGACCTGGAAAAAGCTGGGGTTAAAGATGTTGGAGAAAATCATTACCAATTTAGCAATGGCACTTAGACTTATATACCACTTCTCTAGTGCTTCATAATGCTCTCTAAGTTGTTTAAAGCATCAGGATAGTGCTCCGAACAATCTTAGTCCTCATTTTCCCAACCTCAAAAGGATGGAAGGCTGAATCAACCTTGAGCCGGTCAGGATCAAACTCCTGGCAGTCAGCAGAGTTTGACTGCAATAGTACATTCTAATCACTATGCCACCACAGCTCTTATTTCATTTTAAATGTAATGGTTCTTGTCTTATTAATCTACCATGGGAAATATCAAAAATGCCTTGATTGTTTTGAAACATATTTAAAAGTATTCCTTTACTTTTTAATACCCTTTGTTTAAGTTTCTTAACTTTTCCATGCCTTACCATTGTATTGTATTCAGGGGTTCAGGCAACCCTCTTTTTAAGGGTCTGCCCAGAATCCCCAAATCCCATTCCTGGATGGGCTCTCCCACCCCTCCCCTCCTATCCCAGAAGTGTCTACGTGGCCTGTTTTGGATCCCAGGTGAATGCAGGGGGTGCACGAAGGCTCTGGGAGGGTGAAAAATGGGCCTACCGGGACTACCAGAAGTTGGAAAACAGGCCTGTTTCCGGCTTCCAGTTGGCCTCTGGAGCACAGGGGAGGCCATTTTTGCCCGCCTGGAGGCTTTAGGAAAGCCTCCAGAGCCTGGGGACAGCAAAAACAACTCCCCCACCATGGTGCAGGAGGTCGACTACGCCATGCCCACCATGGCCATGCCCACCCAGCAACAGGGCAGTGAACCCCTTGCTAAAAATTTTGCAGCCCTGATTGTATTGTATTGTATTGTGTTGGCTCTTAAAGCATCCCTGGAGGTTTGCCTCTCCTGACAAACTGATCCTGAAAATGCTAATACCATGGCCTCAATCTCTGACTTCCCGTGTTGAGCAGAAAAATGAGGCACAGAAGGTTACTTTCAACAGAATCTCTACAGAATCAAGGATATCAAGAAAACAGAATCTCTTGAATGTTAGAAATGTTCTTCTCATATTCAAATGAATGCTGGAAAAGCTCCCTTTAACGAAACAGTTAAGAACAGAAATAGAAATCTCTCCATCATTCCATTTTTTTATGATTTTATATATATTTGAAGACTTCATCACCTTTCACTGTGATATTATACTATGCACCCACAAGCTAACAAATACAAATAAGCCAAATATAATTTGGAGAAGAACGTATTTTTAATAAGATTTTTATATAGAAAGCAACCTCAAAGAATCACTGCTGTGAATAATTACGGAAGTTAACTTAAATAAATGTATGCTAATTAAATGTACTTTTTAAACCTTGGTAAAAAAGTTCATATACTTATTTGGTTATTTTCACATAAGGCTGTTTTCAGCATAAGAAAAAGTAGACAAAATAATTTCATTTGTTGCTCAGTACAGTTATGTTTTTTTTTTAAAAAAAATCTATTGTTATTGCAGGATCCAATATGGGTTTAGTCTTCCAAGTTTTTGGACTCAAGCTACAGCCCGTCCTCAGGGAACTTTTCTCTCATCAGAATATGGATGGCCTCCAACATGAGTCCAAAAGCTCAGAAGACTGAACCTCTGTTCCCGGGGATCAACTGAGATTGGATCCTGCAACACGTATATTTGCTTCATTCATTTATTGTTTACATATTTGCCTTCATTCATATTGTTTACATTTCAGATGATCTCCCCTTGTTTAATCTATAAAACCCTTCATCATCAAACTATTTTCTTTACTTTTGTAACGTAACCCCAGTTTTTTTAATTAGATTTTATAATTGTGCTTATAACTGCTATAAAAAAGGTTGGAAATCTCTTTATATAATTTTCTTTCTTTTCTATTCTTCTTTTCTTTTTCTTTCTTGCATGTTTAGCTTTTGCTTTGATTTCTTTTTCATTTTTAATCTTAATTTTTAAAATTTTGATAAAATCATATATCAAAATATGTAACTATACAACTGTTCCAACTATCTGTCAAAGATCTCTCTTTCCCTTGAAAGTAATTTTTTGCCATCTATAAGCTACCATGATCTTCTGGGATGCTAAAATTCAAAAGAAGCTTTTCTTTCTTTTTTAATTTCCTATCTTTTATATTTTACCCTTCTATTAGAACATTCCAACTGAGCTTTATATTTAATAATTGCAAGACTCAAGATGTAAGTATCTGCACTATAATAATACAGATGTTTACATCAAATAAATTATGTAGTAGAAATGCTCACCAGAACTCTTCTCAGGAAAAAGAATTCTTAGTTACTTCAGCTACTCAATTATTCTTAAATCTTAAGAATTTTCTATATAAACTTTATTAAACACATAAAATGGATATAAAAACACATATACAAAATCATACAAACATACACAAAAACAAAATTAACCATCTAATGTAAGTAAAAAAATCCATACTCTATTTCTACCTTTCACTTTCCTCAGGCATCCATTAACCATTTCTTATATTGTTTTAATCACTATTTACATTTCCCATGATCTCCCCTTGTTTAATCTCTAAAACCCTTTATCATCAAACTATTTTCTTTACTTTTGTAATGTAACCCCAATTTTTAATAAAAACCCTCTGTAGATTTCTCTCTCATTTGGCAAGTTTTGTCCATCTCTGACAAGTCTGTAACTTTAAATAGTCTTCACTATTTAAATACTGATAATCTTCATTGTTTGAAGCTTCTTTATTTATCCATTTCTGTGGATATAATAATCTTGCTGCTGTAACAATGTACAACAATAACACACAAGCTTTTTACTCAGTTCTTCTTCCATTGACTCTAATAAGTAAAGGTCTGGTTTCATCTAAAATGGGATTCCCATTATTTTCACCAATGTCCTGTGGATAATCAACCAAAAATTTTGGTCACTTCACAATTCCATTACATATGAAAATAGGTTCCATCCACTTTTCCATATTGTAAACTTTACATTTTTTTTTTTGTTTCATAGGTGTCAAATGACATCAATATATAATTTTATAAAGATAGTCACTTAAATTGTTGAGCAGAATTAAATATTTTAGTTCACTTTTTTTCTAATGCCAATATTGGCCCAAAATTTAGCATCCATTTAATATTACACCCCTTAACCTGTTCAAGTTTTGTTTTGTATTGGTCACTGGTTTCAACCTTTTGAGCCAGCAAGTAGATTGTTACCTTTTAAATAACATTGGTCTTTTGTATGAACCTTGTCTTGTCCAGCTTCAACATCTTCTTCTTCAAATACTTCATTACATCTACCCAAACTCTGATCAAAGTAGACAGCTATATTGGCTTGGTGCCTGTTCTTCACAACCATACCACTCAACATGAATATTAAACATCCCAGAAATAGAAAGCAACAGATTCAACCTCAAATAATATCCAATGCAAATTCTATTATATTAAACTTATTTTGCTTTCATATTTCATTAACAACTGCAGTGATTTGGGACACAGTGTTGGTTTGTCAAATAAGAGCTTTTGTTACAGAAAGGATGGTTATAGGCTTGGGAAAGTGGAATGCAAAGATTCTTAATGGAAAAAAATTGCTATGAGATTCCATTGTAAGAATGAACAGTATATTTAAAAGTCTACATTTAAAAAATCCTTCATCATTGTGCTGAATAAAATGTTTGTATACATTAATAGTCTGAACATATTAAAATTATTCATGAACTATTGATATTTTCCAGATAACCATTTCTTTATTTATACAGTAAGTTCAGATTTTATTCTCTCTAGCCTTCATTCAGGCAACCCTCATATACAGCTTCCAAAACTATATAATTACTGAAGACTTTCAGGATTAATAGCATCTAGTCTTACAAAGCTCTGAATGTATTTCAAAGATTTAATTTGATAAGGCATACTGTGTAGCCTTTACATTTGCATCATGCCTTTAAGTGGTTTTTGTTCCTCAGGGTTCAAATCCTGCATTTTACTTCTCTGTAACAACCCATGCTGCACTTCCCTAATTAAACACAGTGGGGGAGATCAGAATCCTGACTTCTTCTTTTTTGGAAGATAAATATTTGCACATTTTCAAGGCATGATCTGAAAACAAATGCCCTATAGAAATGTTTGTTTAGTAAGCAGCAGTTCACATTAAACCAAATACATTTAATATATATAGTGTTTTTAAATATAGCTATACATCAAAGTCACAACATGGAAACCGGCATTTGAAATTGCATGATTTCTACCAGTATTCCTGTTGGGCATACCTTTGGTGGAAAGCCAGTTTTGAGCTCATATAATTTGTGAAATGAAATACTTCAAAAAAATCAGCAGATCGTCAAATGTATGAAACAGGCAATTAAAATTAGCTCTACATGGCATGGGGCCAGGCTACCTGCAGAACCATTTTCACCCCCTTACATCAGTCATCCAGTCAGGCAGGGATGGTATGTTGCAGACCCTATCAGTTCAAAAATTCCAACTGGTGGCGCCTAGGAAGATAGCCTTCTCTGCCATTACCTCCACTTTTTCGAACATTATACCCCCAGAAGTGAGCCCTCCCCACTTTCCTGGTCCTTTGGAAATGTCTAAACACCTGGTTCTCCATCTTGCTTTGGGGGTCACAGAGAAGCACGCAACTGTGGGGCTGAAGAGTGCCTAAAGGCCCTCTCTTCCACCTTTTAATTCTGAATTTTATCTATCTTTGCCTTTTATCTATATTTTATATTCAGTTTTTATGTTTTCATCGTTTACTTGCACACAGCACAGAGTCCCTCTGTGAGGTAGATGGGAGATTTGTAAATTTGTTACATAGATAAAAAATAAATAAAATAAGTATGAATTATCCCGCCTCAGGCATGAAAGCTTGCTGGGTGACTTTGAGCTAGTTACTCTCCCTTTGCCCAACTCACTTCAAGGGTTGTTGTGGAAACAACAACAAGAAGAGCAAGTATTAAGTATGTTCACTGCCTTGAATTACTTATAAAAATAATAAAAGCAAGATAAAATATCTAAAAAAGGTGCCTGGAAGATTTGCTAGCAAGTGTGAAATGGATTCATAAAGGGAAAAAGTGCATAAATGCCAAACAACAATATAGTGACTAGGATGAGCTTTAAAATTTACCATCCCAGCTTTATTATTGTTTCTTTGTCCTTTTTATTTCTGCAGCCTCTCTGTCTAAGCCAGCCTTCCCAAGCTTTATATGACCAAGGCTATTTTTAGAGGTGACTGATGATCAGGTTTTATTAACTAGTACAAATTCCAGCTGCTAAAGAGGAGCAGCTTCTTCCCTTCAAGCATGCCCTTCAGCAAAGCCACGACTTCCTAAAAAAATATATAGATCATGCTGAGTGGCTGAGTCTATTAAAAAATACTGAGTAAAAAAAATTTTTCAGACAATTAGAACATCAAGATTGTTACAGTACCTTCTGCTGCAATCTCAGTCATAATGCTGATGATAAGAAATGCACTGTGAAAAAAAGGTCAAGTTGTATTAGCAGCTCAGAGGATCTGACAGGGCCAATGTTGACTCTCGTAGTAGATGGTATATTAAAAGGTGGGATGTCCTCTGCACTTCTAACTTTCTTTGGGTTCTTCTTTTGAGCTAGTTTCTCTATAAAGCCCTGCCTTGCCTTCCCCACCTTCGCTAGAAACTAACCCTCTCCCAAGGCAGTATTCACAGCTACACTAAAGTATCAGCTTCTAATAAAAATAGCCATGGCTCTCAGCAGATCTGTAGCTCAGCTTATTTGGCATCCTAGGCACCACTCAGGGACTTGATCTATTTTATTCAGTTTTAAGCACCCAGCTCCAAACTAGAAAGCCAAGCGGGTAAAAGCAAAGGCAGCACAAAGGAACTGGAAGGAGCTGTCAAAGCCCTAGCCGCTTCTTTTAATATGATTACAGTTCTTTGAGGTCTATGGCAGAAAACATGAAATACAGACTTGACGGTAATCTTATCCAACCAAGCTGAAATGTATTCTTAGCATACTCTTAGCACATTCTTTCCGGGCCTTATTTGGGTTGGGAAGGACATGTGAAGTCAGCCACAGTGACTAAAGAAGAAAATTAACTTAGGTAAATTTTCCCCTGTTGAATTCCCTGCTGACATTTAAAATCACTGAAATACTCCACCTCACCCTCTGCTCCTTTTTTTAGTTCTTGCCCCTCAGTTTCCAAGAAGAAATCTGCTGGTTCATACCAAGAATGAATCTCTTCCAATGTATTTTCAATTCTCTGAGTGTACATATTAATAGCTACGGTTACCGGTTAATTATTTATTTATTATTTATTATTTATTTGATTTATATCCCGCCTCTCTTCACCCAATTTGGGGAACTCAAGGCGGCCAATTTTAATGCAGAGTCCTGATGTTCACTGGTATTAGTCTAACTCTTGATGGATAGATAATTTATTTATTTGTGTGCCTGTTTTGTTTTTAATATAATATAAAATGTCTGCAATGTCAAAGCTTAGACAACTAAGGGAAGGTTGGGAAAATTCAACAATTACATGATGCTTTCTAATGTCTAGATCAGACTGTGAATTCTCTGGTGTTCACAATGGGATATGTTTAAAACAGTATTTTGAACAGATGTGTTTGACACAGCATTTTGAGAATCTAGATAGACCTGGAAATCCATATATTTTCAACCCCCTGTATTTCTATATGTCCACTCTGTTTTTGTGAAGTGATAGAGAGGACAAATGTCATATTGTTATAGAGAATGTTATAGAGGATAGAATACAAGATGAGAATTTTTCGATGTGGCAGGACCCACTGTCATTCAGTTTTCCTTTATTAGGCAGGGAGATAGTAGGCTGAAAATGAGATATTTGATATTTCCTCCCTTGTTACAATCAAACCATGTCCTGCTGAGATTTAGTTTTCCAGCAATTATTCGTCTGTAGGAATAATTAAGAAAAGATATATACTAGGAAGACCTGCTTCCAGAGGCTGAATGATTCCAATGGATTCCAGATTTAGCTGCATGTGGAATACAGAGGTGGCCAAGATGGTTGGTGCAATAAATTATGAATTTCTTCTCCCATGACAGAGGCTCTTGCCTGAAGACAATGAAGTAAGGTAGAGGATTATTAGAATGCAAGAGAATAATCTCATCTCAAATCTGATGACTAGTAGAAACTCATTATCATTGTTTTATGGTCATGAGGAGTTGAAAAAGCAAGCCTATGAGTAGCTTTAGCCAAGCTTCTCCAAATGGCTTGGTTCTTTTTGGGATCTGACCCAGCTAGAGCTCATATAGAACCCCAAGTAGATTTTTTGCTGCATCACTTCACAGCTAGACAATTGATCAAACTTATCTATAATTTTATTCTACAGTTCCAGCAGTAGAAGTGTCCACGATTGTTTAATTGCTTCTCTAAATAAATTTCAGTGTTAAGGCCTGATATAACATCACAACATGCTCATTCACCCTTGGCACTCATGGGTTGTCTCATTTGGTGAGAAGATGAGGATGCATACTTAATAAATCAGTGCCTGGTTAGGAAGACTAGCAAACTAAAGCTCAGTGCAGACCAGATAGACTCTAAAGGATTACATCTGCACCTTAGAGGTGCTTCTGGATCAATTTCTGAAATTGCAGCATACACTGCATCAGTGACAAGAAACAGCTTTCATCAGTTAGGGCTAATATACCAGCTGCAGACATACTTAGAGAGAAATAAGCTCTCTATGATAATTTTTAAATTGCTGCCATATATTTTATATGACCCAGAGTATGCTGCAAAACACCAATTAAAATATTGTAGTAAGAATCCAGACTAGAACTGAGTGACTTACAGTAAACATAACCAGCTCTTTTGGCTCTCCAATAGTTCCAATTACTTTCCATTTAAAACTTAAGCCGTTCACAGCATGAGACCACAGCATGAGACCACAGACCAAAGTAATGGCTCTTTCCATGTTGTCAAACCCTTTAAGACTGGCAAACTCAGGAGTTAAAAGTC
>JANHGC010005139.1:134939-150805 GCA_027560395.1 Boaedon fuliginosus | reverse complement strand
TGGTCCAATTGAAGCTGCGAATCCAGGAGGACTCCCAAGTTGCGAACCCGATCTGAGGGGAGCAATTTCTCTCCCCCAGCTCCAACATGGTCCCTCAGGTTTCCCATTGCCACTGCAATCTATCCACCTTGCCATTGGTCTTCCTATACTTCCCTTCATCTTTCACAACATTAGACCCTTCTCCAGAGGGCTGGGTCCCATATATAATATTGGAACATCAGGTAGTTCTACTGGCTCTTGCATAGAGTACAGGACTAATAACCAGAAGAATGAACCAGTAACCAGAAGAAAAGTCATGAGTTAGCAAAGGAGGGGTATAAATGCTATAACTCAGGGGTGTCAAACTGATGACGACACATTGTCATCACGTGAGACATGACAGCTTTTTCCCCCTTCACTAAAATGGGTGGGCGTGGCCAGTACCTGACGCATCCAGCCCGCAAGTTGCGAGTTTGACACCACTGCTATAACTGTTTGAAGCTTCAACAAACAGCTTTCAAAAGCATTTATCGAGAGTTCAAAATATTGCCAAGTACCTTCATAAAGAATCCTGATGATTATATCCTGACAACACAAATTATGCTACCTAATTAAGGCCCAGCCAACTCAATGAACTTTCACACACCTTTAACAAATTCAGGGAAAACCCTGAATTTAAGGAAAGAAAAAATATAAAAGCTAGGACTCTTTGAAGCCTCTTTGAAGGAGACTTCAAAATGATGCAAAATACCTTCTTAAGTACTATCTTCATGCTGTCTCAACTACCTCACTGTCCACACATAATAAATGCACACAAGCAAGCAAATGTTTATGCTACCTCAGATTATTTTAGATTAGAAGGAAGCATTCATAATATAGTGAAACACATTTATTGTAATAGAATTTGCTTCCAATTAATAGGCATGGGATTATAGCCTTAATCTTTTTCATTCTGAGTCAACACATCTACAGAAAAAGCTTTCCCACATACCTGTTTTCTATTACAAATGCAGATAAGGAGTCTCCATTCTGTATTTAATATCCAATGAAAAGCATACTTTTTCCACAAAAAAATCATGGAGAGCTTGTGGCCTTTTATATGTTACTGAACTACAGATCCAAGCATTTCCAGTTCCATAATTAATTTCAAAAGACACATTTAATTTTTAAAGGGATGTTGCTGCAGATGAGTACCAAATCAGGAGATTTCTGTTGATTACTTTGAAAAGTTTTATTCTCCAAGTTAATATAAGAACTATATACTTACAAAAGGGATAGTCAGATGCCTACTGAATTTAAATCTTTCATTCTTTTACACATGTTTTCTTAATGACAAAAATTAATTGGTTTACATACCATCAGGCCTCCCTTTCACCCCAGAACCTGAGTGATTAACAGACACATTATCTCTTTATGGAATATGCATCTGGAGAATCAGTGGATAGAAGTTCTGGCAGCAGATAACTTTCCAAGAGAGAGGCTGGATTAAGAGAGAGTCACATAGTCATTCTCTGATTCTTGGGTCATGACAATATTTTTGTTATATGTAAAACTCAATGTGCAATGTTCCTTCAAGAGAAAATGAAGTACCGTAAGTAAAACAGTAGCAAAGAGCTTTGATAATTAAAATGGCACATGTCTATTGTAAAATTAACTGCCCAATCATTTCTCAAATGCAGACAATGCAATTGAATAAAATTGCATTATCTCTTATCATTGGTCATGCTGATAGGAACAGGTGAGAAAACTGAAGTTCAGAAACACCGGGAAACTCATAGTTTGTCTTCCCTTGTTCCAATAAGTAGTTCCAGAGTGAAACATAGTGATTGGTTTCCCCGCTTGGATGAATGTGATTGTGGATTGAATTTTTTACATTGTAACATTTGTATTTTTATTGTTGTTAGCCACCTCGAGTTCCCCTTGATCTGGGAAATGAGGCGGGGTATAAATCTAAATAAATAAATAAATTGGTGAAAATCCAAGATAATGAAATGATCTGTTTGGAACTGATGTGATTTGAAGTCCAAACATGGAGGACACCAGATTGTCCTCCCAGCACAGACATACTTTTTAAAATACTGACTTATGGCAAACATGACATATAGAGAGCACTGTAAGTTGATAGGGAGCAGAAGAGAGCACGAAAAAATAAAGTAGGTAGCCTGGTGGTATGATCAAAAGAATATTTGTAGAAATGAAAAGGAAACTAATGTGATTCTAAAAATAAAGCATGGAAAAATTAGCATTTGTTTCACAAGAGGAAGAAATATGAAAAAAGAAGAAGGTCATAATTTCAAGTCAAGTAAATATTTTGAGATTGTAAAATAGTACATTAATTGTACTGGAATAATTATGACACTCTTTCAGCTGAGCATTTAAGCTTCCTTTCCCATTTTACAACTCAATTTAATGGTCTGTTTGGTTTGACCCAGCATTTAAAGAGGGGTTAAGAAGGTTATCAGAATGGAAGTGGGCTGCACCTTCAGACCACTATAAACAATCATTATATTATAAAAAATAAGCACAAAGTAGTATTTTTCTTTTCTGCTTTTTTACCACAGTGCTTTGTGGATTCTTAGTACAAAACCAGGCAGTGCCTTGCATTGCATGATAGATATCACCAGATAATTGAGATCCACAGCTGCAATTATGTTCTCAGTGGTTCAGGAAAAAAGACAGAGAAATACTTTAATTGCAAATAAGCAGCTATTATCATAAAATGAAACTCCTCGAATTCTTTGTGGGAGGGGCTGATCATGATAGGAACCTGTATTTGGATACTTTTTTGCATGAAACAGAAAAAAAGAAGAGAAATATGTTATAACCATGAAATAAGAGGTAAACTTACAATTGTACTCATAATTATTGTAAAGAAAATCAGAAGCTACTTTGCATCTTTTTTCTATTTTCCATTTTTTCCTTGTATTTCTCTTTGACTTCTCTTATTTGTATTAGTTTGTGCTTGCTTTTATACTATTTTAAAAAATATGTAATATATATGTATACACACAGAGACACATATATGAAGAATTCAAATTGGAATGCTCAAGGTGCACTAAAACATTGTAGGGTTTAGAGTGAAAATTTCTTCACAGGATGACCCTGTAATTCTACCTTTTCAGCAAACAAACTTCATTAAATATTATGACAGCCTCTGGCTGCTTTGCACCACATTTGGATTTCAGAGCAGACTTTGAATTTTGAAAATGCATTTTATTTTCAGCACTTTTCATTCCTTCTGGTCCTTTCAAAAATACGCTCTTGTTCTCATACAGTCTGTGTCCTAGCTTCTCATCCTGATCACCTAGTTAATCTAACCTACATATCTAATTAAAAAATAAAATAAAAACTAAATGAATGGCTTATACAAAGCAAAATCTGAAACTGGTCCTACATCTCTTAAAATAATCTTAAGGTACGTCTGTTAGAATTTTGGACTGAAGTCCTATATTATCAGCTAGGCTGATTCATCCATAGTTATATACATTTTGAGGCCTTTTCATTCCGATTTTCCAGAATGAACTTCATTTATTTCCACAGCTGGATGAAATTTAGGAACTTCCCTTCTGCATAAACCTGAACTGGTGCACTGAATTTTTGTGTGTGTTTATGCATGCATGTATAAATACTAAACATAAACACTTATAAAACATCCATTATTTTCTAAGCATTGCAAATACTAAAAGGCAAGCCATACCTGCCTCCAGGATCACAACACAACAGGTATAAAATAAAAAGGGCAGCCACCGGACAGGGTAAGACTATGAAACTAGGCAAAATAATTAGTTTAATATAGCCCTTCTGATTTAGAGTAACATTTGAAATACAGACATCTAATAATACTCATGAAAGGCACAAAAAAAAGTGACTTATAATTTTCACAATTACGACTGTTGAAGCATCTCCATGGTCACATGATCAAAATTCAGATGCTTGAGAACTGGTTCATATTTATGATGCTTGCAGTGTCCTGGGGTTATGTGATCACTTTTTGAGACCTTCTGACAAGCAAAGTCAATGGGGAAGCCAGGTTCACTTAACAACCATGTTACTAACTTAACTGCAATGATTCACTTAACTGTGGCAAAAAATGTCATAAAATAGGGCAAAACTCACTTAACAAATGTTTCACTTAGTAACATAAATTTTGGGGTCAATTGTGGTCGTAACCAATTTTGATTGGTTTGGAGAACCAGCAAATATCACCTCTGATTGGCTGACTGCATAGCCACGCCCAGCAAGCCACGCCCACAGAAGTAAAAAATATTGAATCCCACCACTGGTTGTAACTACCTGTGCAATGAAAAAGAAATTAGGGGAGGACAATCCACATAATTGCTGCACTTTGCGGGGGTGCACAAACTAGAGTAAAACAGGCTAAGGGAAAATTAACTGCTGAGCAAGAATAAAAATGCAACTCTATTTGACTATATTTAAACAGCAGCAGGAAAGCCTTCCACCTAGGGCAAACCAAGCATTATAATTGGTTAAACAAACCTATTTGAACCAGTAATCTTAAATTCAGATCACCTAGGCCAGAGTTTTCCACACTGTGAGGTGAAATTTCCTTAGAGAAGTGCAGATAACATTCAGAGGAGGCATGTGGAGAACTTTTCAGTTACAAGTTTACAATTGACATTACATTGTAGCGGTATGAAAATTGATGAAAACTCCCTTTCTCAACCTTAATTTCTGGCTGGTTTGTTTTTTAAATAGCAACAATAAGAACATGATTTGGTATTGCCTTTGTCCAGAATGTTCTTTCAACTTCCAAAGCTGTCAGGATGCTAGCTGGGTGACTTTGGAGCAATCCTTCTCTCTCAGACCAGCCCACCTCATGGTGTTGTTCTTGTGGGGAAAATAAATAAAAGGGGTATTATGTATGTTCATCGGTTTGAGTTACTTATAAAGTAAAAAAGGATAAAAATCTAATATATAAATAAAATTACATTTCCTTGTGGCTTCCCATGGAGTATTTACAACAATTAGTAACTAGTGACTTTGTAGACATGTCTTTCTTTCTTTCTTTCTTTTACTTTCCAGTCCATAATTCCTTTGTGATCTCCACTTGTTTATTGTTGAAGCTATGGTCAGAATAAAAATGCATGTCATGAATCTGAACAAACTAATTCCATCAAATGTTAAATTATAAGAAACTATAACTTAGAATCTGAATTTATAAATGGCAAATGTGACCCCTTCTTTAAAAAAAATGCTTCTCGGGGGCATTTTGGGGCATTCAGTACAAATGCAATAGCAGACATCTTAGACATTAAAAACTATATTATGGCCTAGCTTTTTGTGAAGAAGGAAATATATGAGGCAACAGTTATGGGAAGGCTCCAAAAGGGACCAATTTATATTCCAGCACCTGCCAGGGAAAAGCAAAACAAAGAAAACCTGTATGCTTTTATATGTTGCAATGTATTAGCTAAATATTAAAGCCAGCCAACCAAGTATCAAGTGAAGTGTTGCAGTCTAATAATATCTGCAAGCTTCTGAAATGAGCATATTTGTACAGTAAACCACCTGAGATAACTGCACTGCTAATTCATGCTACTTTTATAGAAATTTTTGATTCATCAAATGGATGCTTTGACAAAGACTGGGATGAACGCATTAAATTCAAATAAACCATAAATTCCCATACTAACACATACATATTATCAGCTAAGCTAAGTCAAAATCAAGGAGCAAAAACCTCTTCCCTGCAGAACCAAATATCAAAGGTTCCTGGTGGCTGTGCCTTCTTGGGTTTTTTTTGTTGTTGTTGTTGTTGTTTCTTGTTTATTCCTGAGACTGATCTGACTGGCTTATCATTAGCAATAGCTAACCAGTCCGCCAATGTCTATCAAAGGCTGAGACATTTTGCAAACCAGCCCTTATTGATATATAATGCTGTATGAATCAAAAGCAAAAGAAAGAACAATTTGTCATTTTAACAGCCAGGTTTCCAATTAGCCTTTTTAACTATTATTTCCTGCATATGCCATGCATTTTTTATTACTCAATACATTTTAATTGAATATCACAAATACTCAAAGGATTTGATGCTAATCCCCCTTCCTTTTTGTTTTTAATTTAATCAAAGAGAATGACTTCTATTGCTTGCTAAGCAGCAGCCTGAAAGAAGACAAAGGCTGCTTTTTTTTTTTTTTGCTGTTGATGCCTTATTTTGTGCCTTATCCTACCTATGAGTTGAGAATCAGGGATGGCCAGCATCCCTCTCTTTCTGTCATTTCCCCATGTCTTCACAGGCATGTTCACCTTTGATCTCAAAGATAGCATATAAAGAGAGTCCTAGTTGGTAATCAGTGATACCTTTCACCACGAGTTGCCATGAAAGAGAACATTTATTGAATGTAGTAAATGAATGATGGAACCACTGAAAGATGGAAGCCTTTCCAAAGTTGTTAAGAACTTCCCCCTATTACTCTCTCTGCAAAAGAATACTGAACCTTTCCCCACCCCACCCCCCACATCCTCCAAATGCTTCTGGTTTATGGATGGTTACCCTTATAGGCAGAAACCCTGAATTAGAAGATGTCTAAGGAGAATCTAAACAGTTCCTGCCTATTTAACCTATTAATAAGGTATTCCAGTGATGATATTCTAACCGCTTCACACAATTGCTGGGTTGCGCTCAACTAGAAAGAATATCAGCGCTGACGCCGTCCATCTGCCCCGTTCCAGCAGCACCAGCTGAGCAAGGTATGCTCTGAGGTGGCACGTGCACTCCGTGATCTTGCAGCCAATTACAACACACCGCCTGCTAGGCAATGGGGGGATTGATTTGATGGCACATGGCTTGGCAGCCAGTTTTAACTGGCTGAGAGATCATGGAGTCCACGTGCCGCCTCAGAGCATACCTTGCTCAGCTGGTGCTGCTGGAACAGGGTAGGTGCACGGGGTCAGCACTGATATTCTTTCCAGTTGAGAGCAATCTAGCAATTATGCAAACCGGTTAGAATATCATAACTGAGGTATTCCTATCTATGTAAGAGGCCTTCAGGCACTGAAGTTCTCCATTGGGTTCCTGGTGGTATTAGTAAAGATAATTTCTAGTAAGCAAAGATGGTAATTCTTTTCCTGCCAAAAGAGTAAGGAGAGTTCCGCCCTGCTTTTTTTTGGGGGGGGGGGGTAAATATTCCCCAGCATCCAAATTCCCCTAGTTAATTTCACAAGTCACTTCTCTGCTTCTTTATTATATATGAATAAAGTCGTTTTCTTTTTTCACAGCAATAGGGAGTTAACCTTGGCTGTTTAAAAGAAGTTAAATATTCTACAGCATTTTATGGAGGAGGAGGAGAGATAAGTTGTGCATACTGTGAAAGTATATTGTTACAATATATATGTACAAACTTTCGTATTCCAAACTCCTAGTAAAGATAGGATAAGTTATGGTAAAGTATTAGGATTCCTTGCAATTGCAGCAGATACCTTGTGATTGCTGGCAATCACCTGAAGACCATTGCATTTCAGAAATCACATTATATGCTGTCAGTTAGGGAATCTTCATGTACTCTTTAGCCTGTCACCAGAACAAGTCAGCCACCTCTCCCAAAATGCAAAAACAGATGACATCATCTCCATTTAGTCTACTGCAAAAGCAGTCTCTGTTAGTATTTTCCAGATACAATAAAAAAAAGTATTTTTCAGCCCAAGTTGCCTTGTCCTTAAAGCAGATAGTTTTAAATCCCGTGTTTTGATTTAGTTAACAGCCACAGCTATGATTAGCTCTATGGCTTCCTATTTCCTCCCTTGGCTAGTTTGATCTCTACCTCCTTTCATATTTTTTAAACACTTGCAATTTCAAAGACTTTAAGGACTTTTAAAAATCTAAATAAAAAGATGGCATAAAGGTTGACAATTTCCCAATATCTTTCCCAAGAGCTGCAGTAGTGCAGTGGCTAGAATGCAGCACTGCAGGCTACTTCTGCTGCCTGCCTGCTGCCTACAATTTGACAGTTCAAATCTCACCAGGCTCAAGGTTGACTCAGCCTTCCATCCTTCCAAGGTCAGTAAAATGAGGACCCAGATTGTTGGGGGCAACATGCTGGTTCTGTAAACCGCTTAGAGAGGGCTGTAAAGCACTGTGGAATGGCATATAAGTCTAAGTGCTATTGCTATCTATAAAAATTCTAGATACACTTATTCCCAGAAAGCACTCTTCCAGTTTCTCTAAAATTAAGTGAATGTTGCTCATTTCCTCTCCCATGCTATGCCTATATATATACAATTGGTTGTATATATACCCTTGGTTCTGCAACTAATAAAGAAAAATCTCTAGATTGAATAATGTTCCTAAGGAACTGCTATTTGTTCAAGGGTTAAAAAGAGGGAATACTCTAGCAAATATATTTATTGTTCCTTCAGTGGAATAACCTAATGTGAGCCCTGTGTTACTGCTCTCATAATGCAAGGGTTTTGTCTTCTACACTATATTTTCACCTCTGGTGAACACCCCACTGTTGATTATAATTATGTTTTAATCTTCATGAAGCAATAATACTGTGCTATGTATGGCACTTCCTCCTCACACTGTTGTATATATTGTGTGATGAATCTAGGCACATCTCCAATGCTACCAAAGTGTGACTTCTACTTAGGATAGCCAGTTGGCCAGCACAGACTTCATGTTATCACTTGCAGCAAATCTTAGCTGCCCAGATGATAATAGCTACTTTTAAAATTCTACAAGGAGCTTATTGGCTATTATTATCAATATGCTATAGCTACTTTATGGATTGATGTTTCAAATCCAAAACATGTAAACGTGGAGTGAGCTCTCCCATACATTCCTCCTTCCACTAAACAGTGTCAGTTTGTCCAGAAATTGGGTATAATTTATATCCAATTTATATATATAAATGAGCAATAAGAGGACTGTATAAAGTTAAAATAGCTGAATACAGGAAGGGGAAGGAAAGTCTCCATGAGATTAAGCAAACATGAGTTTCTATTGAGTTAGAACAAATCATAGAAGGAAAAAGACAGCAAGACCTGTCCACACCTTGCCCATCTATTATACACTTTACTTCCTACACTAGGTAAGGACAAGAAGCAGGAGAATGACTGGTTAGTTCTCCCATTGGCCTTAGTCCAGATTGAACATCAAGTCAGTGCCAATAATAACCCACTGCAATCTGCACAGGAATTCCTGGAGGTTTTTTAATTTTCTTTTTATAAAAAAGCTGGAGACATGCAGTTTAAGCTACCATGTGACTAAATCCTAAGAAGGATTCAAGGAAATGGGATGTGGTAACATGATTTTATCCATATTTGTGGAATTTATATTAAAATTAAGAACAGTCAATATTTTGCCCCATACATTTTTAGATAAATGCTGGATGCTAAAGTAACTCCCTTTCGCCATAGCTATGGTAGAGACATTACTTTATATATTTGGACGATACTTTAGACATTGTTTTTGAAATGAATAGGAAATAAGAGAATTAGGCTATAACTAGATTTTTCACCAAGAACTAAATATACTGAAAGAATGTCCCCAAACTGTTTAAAAAATGGAAAGAAGGATTGACAGTTAACATTTATAAAAGGATATTAGTATTAAGCTACTCTTTATTAGAATTGTGGCTTCAGATCATCAAGCCTTTTGATCCCTTTTTACTTTAAAATGCAGCCTTTTGTGTGCATTGCAACAATCAAGTAATCCTTAAATTATCCCTCAGCCAGTATATTCATCACAAATTCTAGTTGTTCAGCTTTTAAAAAATACCTACAGATGACATTTGGTTGGAAACAGAGATAAACCATTTTGGTAAACTTCAAAATCAACATCATGCAAATGTAACATTTTTTTTATTTGAAATGTTTAAAAACCCATGTATTTATGGTATACTGATATACAAATGGAAATGTTTCTTAGAGATGAAGACATACTGTATTTAATGGTTGAAAGGTTATTAACATTGTATGTATGCTTGGTGAATATGAGATAAGAGTGAAGGTGTACAATTGTGGCTAATCCAAAAGCTTTACATGTTTTTTTTTAATTCCCTACATAATTAAGCATCTGTGTCATTGTATACGAATCAAAGGCTGGTACACTGGTTTATTTGTATTGAAGACTTTTCACAAAGTAAAAGCAGTATGTGTTTAGTGAACAAAAATAAAAAATAGAATCAATAATAAAGTAATGAAAGAAAAAAGTGGAAATAAAAAAGAAAAATATAAAGAAGTAGCTTCTAGTCTTCTTTACAGCAGTTATAAATGCATTTATATATTTTATCCTCTCTAAGATTACATAATGGTACACTTCTTTCCTTATTCTTCTCTTTGTAATTATCAAACCCATCAGAAATGGTACCATCAGAAATAAAAACATAGGGATATAAAGAGAGAGTGAGAGCTTTTATAACTATCTATTCCCCCTTCTGTTGATTACAGTGGCTTTAATACATTTTGTTCTGCAAAATTCAGGGTATAACATAGAGTCCTAGAATTAAATTAGCAGCAGTTTCCAAGTGTGGTTCCAGGGCTTAAAAACTAGAAAAATAGATTTGGACATTTTAATGACTCCATTTTGATATGACACTAAGTGGTGCTCTAGGCAAAATTAGATTTGAACTCATATCACTTTGGCAAAGTCCTGAAGGCTAAAGTGTCAGCACCAGCAAGGAATTGCAGAGATTCAACAAAAATACAGCAGCAGAATGATTCCTAACTGCTAGGGCATACGCAGAAAAAAAATGATCTCACTCCCTAGCACAATATATCATGGTGAATAATTCCTCTCTGAAAACTTGTCTCAGAGCAAGAATCACAAAAGTGGATTTGGAGAGGCAGCTGAAAGGGGCAGTTTCGTCTATTCCACCTGAATCTCTGAAGTTAACCAAGGAGAAACAAGTACAGACATCAAGCCTGCAGATCAATAAGGTGACAGATGTCACAGCCAGATTGCCTGTATAAACAGAACAGGTCAGAAGACTTTTTTCTGGCTATATATTTCAAAAGTGAATACACTGCCATTACTCAGATGATTTACAACCACAAATAAAGCTCAGCCTGAATACATGGGAATCAAGATAAAGACAACCTGATCTCTAAGGATTTCATTTTGTCTCCTTAGAGACTAGGTAAGCGGACATATGCCTAGTAGCCTAGAGCAAGATCATTCCCCAGACTAAGCAAATTCACTGAATTATTTCAATATTTAGTACATGCATTAAAGGATCTAGTAGAGAGGAGTCAGTGTGTGTGTGTAGGCTATGTAGTCCAAAGATGGGAAATTGTATGTAACTGGGGAGTGTTGTAAAGGTCTGATAAGCAGTATATAACATGAGTGCTATTGCTATCCACGTTGTAAGCCACCCAGAGTCCTTCCGGAGTTGGGCAGCATAAAAATGTAATAAATAAATAAATAAACTGAACCTAACTCCTTGTCTGACTTGATGGATAGATAGTATCAAGGGTGAGATTTAACTGCATCATTTAAGTACCACTCCTTGGTGTTACTCATATAATAGTGCTACTTACCAGGTAACCTACTATTCCAACTGCTTACTATAAATCCCATTACTTGTCCCAGCTTCTACCAACCTAGCAGTTCAAAAACATCTAAAAATGCAAGTAAAAAAATAGGGACCACCTTTGGTGGGAAGGTATCAGTATTCTGTGTGCCTTTGCCATTTAGTCATGCTGACCACATGACCATGGAGACGTCTTCAGACAGTACTGGCTCTTTGGCTTTAAAATGGCGATGAGGACCACCCTCTAGAGTCGGGAATGACTACCATGTATGTGCGAGGGGAACTTTTACCTTTATCTTAATGTATGTATTCTTATAAAAGAATGTTCTACTACAGTGGTTCTCAACCTTTTCTTCACCATGGACCTTCTTTAAATACCTTTTGTTGGCACAGACCTGTTCTGACCCAGGCTTGGCAGAACCAAGAAACAGACTCCTTGTCCCCAAAACCCTCTCTTTATTTAGTTATGGTGAATTTATGGCATTCACACACAGAAAAGTCTCAGGAATAATCCTTCCAAGGGTTAATTGCAAGAACAGACTTTATCAGTCTTTGGATAATTGCCATGCCGAGAGCTTTTCTCTTTTCCTTTTTTCCTTGCTTTTTCAAATTCATATATGCCAACTGGTTTCCACAAGTCATAGGCTACCAGAAATAAATCAGAACATAATTTCTTAAGTATGGGTCATAATCTGTGATATGTCAATCCATCTGAGAAATTCATTCATAAGCAAGCATAAATATTATATCTCAAAACTTTGACAAAATGGCTGTGCTAGCTCTAAAATAGTTTTCTTGGTCTCACAGCCTTTTTAGGTTGTCAAATAGTTCTGTGAATTCAGAAATAATATGTTGATTTTAGTGCTATTGGCAACTCTCTTAAAATAAATCAGCGAATAGAGGTTGCCTCCCAATTAAACTTTGATTTTTGGAAAATATTGAAAAAATTTCCAGTATAAAGAATTTAAACTTAAGACTGTTATCAACATAACCTTTACAGAATGTAATGCCAAAAACTCAGTTACAATGTTTGATATGAAATATTGAATAGAAAAGAACATTATTTCTGATTTAGCTCATTTTGCAAAGAAGTGTGGTTAATTTAAGACACTTCATATCCATGTTGATAGGAAAGTACAAATGTGAACATGAAACTACAAAGATTTATGACTTAAAAAAGCCATAACACAATAGATGAAATAGAGCAAATTGTCTTTTGCAAGTTAGGTTCTTGCATATTCAGCACACTTTTTCTTATAACCAGCACACTTATCCATATAACCAGGTATTGTAAATGATTCATGTTATATGAGAAGTATGAGACTGCACACATTTGTGAAATGAATATAAATAAAAACGAAGCTGACAGGTTCTTCCATTCATGGAGAGGGGTTTTATTGGCTGACTCTTGGAATGCCTTTATGTATTTGGCTATATTTCTGATGTTAATATTGATATTAATTTTTTGGCAGTTTCCTCATTTCTAAGAGCGATGGTCGAGACTGGCAAAGTCTAAGATAGACACATTTCCATTTTTAGATGTTGAAAAGCTGTAGCTATTGAATTTTGATGGTTTAAGTGATGATTTATCTTTATTAAAATAAAAAAATGACATCCAAAATTTACATTTGTTCTACTAATGTAATGGAAAAGTTTAGTTTAGTGCACCAGTTGCACCCCTTCCTAGACCAGGAGGTTCTTCTTACAGTCACTCATGCTCTCATCACTTCCTGGTTAGATTATTGCAATGCGCTCTACATGGGACTACCCTTGAAGAGCACCCAGAAGCTACAGTTGGTCCAGAATGCGGCTGTGTGACTAATTAAGGGTGTGCCTCAGTACACTCATGTAAACAACTCTCCTCCGCGAGCTGCACTGGCTTCTGGTGGCCTCCCAGATGCAATTCAAAGTGTTTTAAAACTCTCCATGGCTTAGGACTGGGATACCTTCGAGACCGCCTTTTTCTGCCGTATGCCTCCCAGTGCCCCATGAAATCTCACAGGGTTGTCCTCCTCCAGGTCCTGTCAGCAAAGCAGTGTCGGCTGGTGAGTCCACAGGCAAAGGCCTTCTCTATTGCTGCACTGGCCCTCTGGAACCAGCTCCCCACAGAGGTCTGGACTGTCTCTAGCTTGTTAGCCTTCTGCCGGCCATCAAGACCTGGCTTTTCCAGTAGGCCTGGAGATAGCTGTCTCCCACATATGAAAGTAGTGTTGTTGTTGTTGTTGGTATGATGTTGTTTAAGTTTTATATTGTTATATTTTAAAATTCTATTCAAACTGTATTTTTATGAATTTTTAATGTATACTATTTATTCTTGTGATCCGCCTTGCGTTCCATCAGTTGGGGGAAGAAAGGCGGGGTATACATTTAATAAAATAAAATAAAAATAAATAAATAAATAATGTTTTTAAGTAACCATAGGAGAAAGTTAAGGAGATCCATGTAGCTCCTGATTTTCAATTGAAACACACCTTCAAGGAAGCATCTTTAGGATTGCAACCTAAATGCTATAATTATATAAAACAGAATAAAGAAATTCTTTTAGTATCTCCACGAGAACCATCTGCACAATCATACAATATCATCTAGTTTTGAAAGTCATGTCATTTTTTCAGGCTCTGCTATGAAATCAGAGGTGACCAGAACAACATGCAATTTTTCAGATCTTCTTGCTGCTTCACAAGCAATTAGTACTTACCTAGAATCCTTAGCTGCTACCATGAATTCCAGTAATTTAGATGCCAAGGATAGGGTTGGGTGTACATTATTCTTTTCTGTAGGTTCTAGAAAGGATATGTTTTTTTAAATAATTGTCCAAATTCATTACAAATAAGGCTGGGGAGAATCGTCCACAGATCCAACCCTGTTATCAAACAAAATGAAGTTGAAGTCAAGAACAGATATCATGGATAGTCAATAGAACTAGACAATAGAAGGATCCTATTTCCCCATCTTGAAGTAAAATAGAGTATTTCATCTGATCAGTTTCTGTACATGCATTTGGAGTGAGATGGACATTGGCCTACACTCAAGGCAGAGAAATATTTCAAGCATAAATAATGAAGGTCACTCTTTCCTAAACTAGTCAAAGTTAAACGCTGAAGCTTGCTGGAAATTAAGTGAATTGAAATTAAGTGAATTGAAATCTGCCAATTTGGAAAGTGGCTAGATTGGAGCAGCTAGTAAAAGTCATTCCTGCTCAACCAAGACAAGTTTTAATCAGCCTTTTATTTTAGCATTATCTGTAGGAGTAATAAAGTAAATGCTTATTTTAAATTCTCCATAAGAAGCTAAGCCTTGTTGGACCTGAGTGGACCTTTTGGAAGCTGAATAATATGGTAGCCACAAATACATGCCTCTGAATTTTTTTTCTGAATAGTAGCGATTTCTTATTCAGATGAGTAATACCCTTTAATAAAGTCTCCCTACATTCATAATCAGGAGAGAAGGCATGTTGCACTATGACCATGTATATTTAAAATAAACATTAGGAATGTGTAGGTTTAGAGACTGAATTAAATAATCTTTAAGGTTTTCTTGTTTCTATGAATTTGAACTCCATGAATAACCAAAAAGGAAATGTTATATAAGAAGATTTTGGGAGAAAGTAGACAAATTGCTTAACTTCAACAAAAGGTAATAATAAATAACTTCTGTTGAAAGTAAAGGGATAAATTAGCTTGAATTTCAGGAGAACTTTGCAGTAAGTAATTTTACCAAGATCAGATGTAATAAGTCTCCTGAAAATATTTTTTTCTATCTACCTAATGTCAGTAGATTACCATTTATCACATTAAACAAATGCAATTAATGTCTGAGAGATCTTCAAAGTTCTAAAGAAATGCTTCTTGACCATTAATTGTCAATAAGATGGCCTGTAGAAGAAAGGACTTTTATCAAACCACCAAAAAGCATTTAAGAGTGAAAAATATCATGCTTAGTTATCCTCTTATAATTTTTCTATGGGCTAATTTTGAAAAAGAGTCTTTCTTGTTGATCTCTGAGAGATAAATCCTAAAGCAATAGCCACATGAGGTCACTGTTGTTCATATATGAATTACAAGTTTAAACTCATTGTATAGCTAAACTGGCTTGTCCCACCATGTCATCAACACAGAAGACAAATATATCATGAAAGATATAGCTGTTTACATCAACTTTAATTTTTAACAGAGTTGTTAAAATAAAAACCAATATAATGTAAAACAAATGTTCATGCAATACTAACTATATTCAAATATTCTTATATTGTTCCAGTAAACATGATTCTATTATAATATTCTGCCTAGGAAATTAACTCTGAATTTCAATAATTTACTAGGGATCCATAGTTAGTGTTGATTCTTTGTTATAATCATATTTAGAAATACATGTTGTCAAATGACAATGCCACAC
>JANHGC010005139.1:94401-113920 GCA_027560395.1 Boaedon fuliginosus | reverse complement strand
CCTGGGGCAGAAATGTATAGTTGGGTATCATCAGCATACTGATGATACCCTACCCCATGCCATCGGATGATCTCACCCAGTGGTTTCATGTAGATATTAAATAGAAACCCTAGGCACCCCACAAAGCAGGACTCTCAGGTCAAATCTCTGCCCTCCTACCAACACCGACTGTGAGCAGCCCAAGAGATAGGTGAACCACCATAAAATGGTGCTCCCCACTTCCAATCCCTCAAGCCACCCCAGAAAGATACCATGGTCAATGGTATCGAAAGCCAAGAGGTCAAGAAGCACCAAGACAGAAGAAGCTCCCCTGTCCCAGGCCCACCAAAGATCATCCACCAGTGTAACCAATGCTGTCTTGGTGCTGTAACTAGGCCTGAAACCAGACTGAAGAGGATCCAGAAAGTGTGAGTGGCCAAAAAGGAAAAAGAAAGATAACAAGCTACACAAATTTTCTGGGGAGCATGGAACATTACATTATAGGAACATGTGTACCTTAAGTCTTATCTGTTCCAGACGCTGCTGTAATAGAAAATATTCCTATAATAAACTAGTGGATGCTTTATGGACAAAACTTCTGTAGAGATCCTGGGAAGAGAACTGTGCATGAGAGTAGTATGGCTGCAGGGCAGGGGGATAGGACAAGGTCAAAACAGGTAAGGTGATGGACATGGCACACAATCGAAGCCCCTTTGTACATGTACATGCACTTACAAAAGGGAAGGAGCTTGGATAATGACACTAAGTTCCCCATTTTGCCTCTTCTGATTCCCCCACTTCTTGGCAGATGTTAAAATGTGGTGGTTAGCATGCAGCACTGCTCAGTGAAAACAATGTGCATAACAAAGACACTAAGGTTAGCAGTATAACTTTTGTAAGTAAGAAAGTATTCCTGAGGCAACTGCTTACATGAAAGAAAATAAACTTTGATTAAGAAATACCATAGTAATTGACAAGAGTGAGTGAATTAAATTTACAGGTATCATAAAGTAAGAACTTATAAATTCTCACTTCCGTTATTGAGAGATCAAGTCAACTACACTGGTCAGAATCAGAAGAAAAAGAAAAGAACTGAATAAGAAGGAAAAATAACAACAGTATGCTTTTTAGGCAATGGAAAAAAGGTAAAACTGCAGAATCCCTGCCTCAGTATGTTCTGCTTTTGATGTGCTGCCTCAATATGTACTGCTTTTAGTGGTCAATATGTTTATCAGTATCAAAAGTCAACGCATGCAACTTTGAATTTCAACAAGATGAAAGACTCCCTGTAATCAATTGATTTTAAACCGGTTTAAAATGTAACGTGAAATATTTTTCAATATCAGTTTTAATTTCTTCCCTGCCCCCAGAGTTTAGATTAGCTAGAATTGTAGACATCGACAAGAAAAAACTAAGATTGAATGAACCAACAACTGAAAAACAAAACAAAACAACAACAAATCCACCCATCTGAACTCCAAACCACAACCCATAAACAAAAGGAAACCACAGTATAATTCTGGTTTTGGATGTTCTTTCCTGAATTTATCAGTTCATACAGAAGCTGGCATTTGAGGTGACGTGGCTCAGTGGGTAAGACATTGAGCCAGTCAATCAGAAAGGTCGGCAGTTCGAATCCCTAGTGCCACATAATGGAGTGAGCTCCCGTTACTTGTCCCAGATTCTGCAAACCTAGCAGTTCAAAAGCACATAAAAATGCAAGTAGAAATAATAGGGACCACCTTTGGTGGGAAGGTAACAGCGTTCTGTCCGCCTTCGGTGTTTAGTCATGCCAAGCACATGACCACGGAGACGTCTTTGGACAGCGGTGGCTCTTTGAAATAGAAATGAACACCACCCCCTAGAGCCAGGAGCGAGTACCATGTATGTGTGAAGGGAACCTTTACCTTTACCTTTTAATGAATTGTAAGAAACAAAAGGAAATCTTGATATTAGTGAATTTAGTAAACTGTCCCTGTTCATAGAATGTAAAATCTTATGACACAATTTTAAAAGATAAATTGAGCTCTGCCTGAACCTGCATTTCTCTTACTTCTTCGCTTCAAGCATATACAATGGGAAGATCAATTTCTAATTTGCTTGCCACCGCTTTGCAGTTGTCAGTGCACATTTCTATTGCTCGCCTCTGTTCCTTGCGCTGACAGACATTCATTGTGACAGGCAATCAGCCTCCTTTTCTTGTACTGACATCAACTCCACATCAGGGCAGGGATGCCAAGTGATGGGTCTCGTTGAATGTTTTTGCTCTCCTGTGGGGGATTTCATAGGGATGACTGTGGAAAGATAATCATCGAACAAACTAAAGCTAGATTTATAGAGTTTGTGGTATCAAAGAGGCATTAGCCAATTTGGTTGTTTGACAGAACAGCCTAAATCAAATCAAAGGGGCCTTTAATTCACAAGCAAAACAGTGTGTAGCAAAATGGACCAAGGATTTTTGTGATATTATTCAAATGGATCAATAAGAGAAAGTGTAGTTAAAGGGTCTGAATTTCATATTGCCTACAGTTAAAAAAAACTTTTTTTAAAATGATGTATTATTGGTAAACAACACCAGAGATATTGGAACCCTTCAAATGTATACTTAAATAAGTTCACCAATAAAATAAAGGATTTACATATGCTTTAGGAAGTATTAGCCACCTGGGCCATCCCCATACCACTCTCCCTGTCTATTGATAAATTTTGGCTTTGCCTTAATATTGCTGGTTGGTGTATATCACTTTTAATAAAGAAAGTTTTAGCAGTTATGAAGCAAAATTAGTCAACATCAAAAGCCATTTGTTTAATGGATCAAGAGTCCCATATCCCAAAGCTCCTTTGAGAATGCAAGATGCCCATATCCCACAGTCCCATCATTACTGAGAAACCAAAGCCAGGACATAAATGGTTACCATTCATTTCTATAAAGTCCTGAATTTGCAGGGTAGTGGAAGAAATCTGGATTTCTGGCTACTATAGGAAATGGAAATAATTTTATTCTGTAGCTAAAACAGAATATAGAGTGCATCATGCTTGAATGCATTTTATATTTAAATCAGGAGTCATCTGCTGTCTGCTGATGCACTTTAAAAATATCTTGCTCTATCCATGTTTGGATTCTCTCAAGGATGTCCTTGAGAATTACATGATAGATTTTGGTCTGTGAATTATCTCCATTAATTACATATAACCCGTACATACAGAGTGGAGCTGGTCTAATCAGAACAAGCTCTTTGTTCAATAACCAGTTCAGCTTTTGTGATTTTTATTTGCTGGTTGATGATGCTTGAACCTGGGCTATGTAAGAGTGGAATGTTTTGAGGGTTATGTATTTTACCTTCTTTCTCAAAGAAACATTGCCAGTTAAATTGTATGTAAGGAATTTTGGGTTTGCTTCCCCTCTCCCTTTCAGATTATTCTTTTGCATAGAAGGACAGAACTGATGACATATATGACTGCTGAAAATAGCAAAAGAAAACAAAAGCAATAAGCATACTCTGTACTGCCTATCAGTTGCTACAATTTGCTACAAATTTTCTCTTTGAAGTTGCAATAGTTAATTTGAGAAGGTTGGCTTCCAACCTCTAGTATACTTCGTACAAGAACACATCAGGGGTGGGATTCATTTCTTTTACTACTGGTTCAGTGGGCGTGGCTTGGTGGGGCATGGCTATATGGTCATGTGACTGGGTGGGCGTGACCAGGTTGTGGGCATGGCCAGGCACCAAAATAACCCAGATGACATAAAGTCTCCTGATGCTGGAGCAAGGGGTTAGACTGGATGACCTCTGAAGTCCATTCCAGCCCTGGATTGCTGTGCTGTTTCAAAGCTGCATTCAGAGCTGCCTCTGAAGCTGCATCTAATGCCAGCAGGTTTGTGGTCCTTCCTTCTTCTCCTTTTCCCCTCCCTCCTTCTTTATCTTTCTTTCTTGTCTCTCCCTTCTTTCTCTCTCTCTCTTTCTCACTCTCACACACACTGGCTGCTCTGTTTCCCCTCCCCATTAAAGAGAATCCTCATGGCTCAATAGAGAAATGAGAAAGGGAGCCACCGGCATGGGGAAAAGAAGGTAGGCAAAGAGAAAGACCAGTTGAGGAGTGCAGGGTTCAAATATAGACCTCTGTCAATGCTGGAAAGCTGCCTGAACAGTTTTTTTAGCTCAGCTGAAGCGCAGCAATCAGCTGAGCTAAAAAACAAGGAAATATAGGAGAGGTAATGGGTGGAGATGGGGCCGATTAGAGGTGGTATTTGCTGGTTCTCTAAACCAGTCAAAATTTTCCGTACAGGTACGCCAGAACTGGTTAGAACTGGTTGAATACCACCTCTGCTTGGAAACCTCTGGAAGTTTCTCCATGCTTTGCATGGAGGTGGCTGACTTCCCCAGAGCTAGCAAGAGCCAAGAGATGTTTGCTGTTTCCCAATGACTAGCTGATTGGGGCAGAGGCTCCGCCCACAAGCATGGCTTCATCAGGCAATCTTGGAGGCTTGTTTGAAGCTTCTATCTAGCATTGGAATGCAGTGCTAGGCCTAATTTGCAATGTTTTTTTCCTGCTTGTCTGCCTCCTTTATGGCCCAGCTGGGTGGCCAACCTCCCAGGGCCTTCTTCTCCCATGAGGTACCCAATGCTCACCTGTGCATTTAACATGGCATCAGGGAGAGGAGATGGGAGTCATTAAGCAAGGATCTCTCATAATACCATAGTTGTTACCACTTGTGATTGTAATGGGCAGGGTCCGTTACGGTCATAGGTCGAGGACTTCTTGTATTCTTGTTCTTAAAACAGAACCAGAACTTAGATTGCCTCAATGGCGTCACCATTTTTAACTTCTAACCTCTTTTATTTCTTAACAAACTTAACATTACAGAAAAAATTACAAAATTTCCAGAGTAATATTTTGATGGAAAATGCTAAACATAATAGAAGATTGTTGGAAAAATGCACCTTTTTATGTTATTCATCATTTGCTTCACACAATATATTATCAATATTTATTTATTTAGAAAATTTATGTAGCCGCTACTTTCACA
This sequence comes from Boaedon fuliginosus, assembly GCA_027560395.1. NCBI lineage: Eukaryota > Metazoa > Chordata > Lepidosauria > Squamata > Lamprophiidae > Boaedon > Boaedon fuliginosus. Next base: position 108,912 of record JANHGC010005139.1, on the reverse strand, counting down.
GCAATTCTAAATGGCTTACAAACAATAAATACACAGTATAGAAAGAAATACTGTAGTTATTCTATGGATTCACTTTTCACAAATACTCAGTTGTATATTAGTGCATTCAGTGTAAAGTCAGTTGCATGTGAACCATGCCTTGTAATCCAATCAGAATCAGAGGTGAAACAATAATTGTACTATTTTTGGAGACAGAGTTGTTTATCTTATGTTGTATCTCTTAAGTTACAAGCAATGTTGTTTACCTTATGTTGCATCTCTTAAGTTAATAACAATCTAGCTCTCGAAGATCAGGGACTATTATTTCATGATATACAGTGAGACAGTCACTCCAGCTGTAATATACCCAGAAAGAAGCAAAGAGTTATTTTAAAAGTTCTGCCATTTTTTAAAGAGCAATAGAGATAAAACAATCTCAAAAAACAAATAAAAAAGAAAACAGTAATATCCAACAAATTAAACAGGCAAAAAAATAAGCAAACAAATGAACAGGAAAGAAAACCCTAAAAGACCCTAATATACTAAATTAATATAAATCACCTTAATGTCACAAATTTATTCCATTATTTTTAAATGTATCAAATTGTGTATAAAAGTATCTTTTCTTATAAAATATCATGTTTCAAGGGACACAGACTATTATTTTTTGAAGATAGCTTTTTCAGAAACTGGATAAATATCTCATTTCCTGAATCCAATCTTGGATATCTGGGGTAATAGCACTATTCCAAATTTCTCATTATAATTCTTTTGATTCTTCCTCATGCCCGATGTAACCAATACTCCTATAAATGGTCAGATTTCACAATTTTGGAACATAATTAAAAATAACATTTGACATATTTATTTTGAAAACATTTAGTACATATAAAAAATTTACTTGTATATGTTACAGCATATTTCCAAAGAGAAATCAAAATGGGACCTAATTACATTATATGTTTTAATGTACATTTTATATCAATACACACACATACTTATATTGATACATTTTTCAGAAATCTAATAGAGTTGGATTAAAAAACCCCGATGGATTTAAAATTCAAACCCAAAGAAGCAAAGTTTTTAAATGCTCATTAATGTTCAGTTATTGGGTATTGAAAGTCCTTTATAATCTTTCATAAATAAAAAATATCAGTAATTTCAACTTTAAAGATATTTGCAACGTCTCACATAATTTCAAACCTAAGAGTTAGAATTTCAGAACTAGATTCAATTTTAAAAAATGATAGCATCTCAAGTTAATGCTTATGATGCATATTAAAAAATCAAAACACGCTTAAGTTAATTATATTGCTATTGATTTGCATTAAGCAAAGAAAGTTCCACATTGTTGTAAAGTGGTAAAACCATAATTACAAAATAATTGAATTAATGTGTCTATTTTAGTATTTGCCCATTCTTTCCAAAGACTATCTTATCACCTATTTTTAAAGCAGAGTTTTTCCATAAAATTAAATATTCATGAGACCCAGCATCAAAATCCAATCTACATCCCCTTAGGGCCCAAACACGTTTAGCTGCATGTAAGACAGGAAATGAAAAAAAGTTTTTTCTTTGGCTTATATTGATCTGAGTAATTGCCAAGATCTAAACAGGGATATATAATAACTTTTGAATAGAATCCATAGAGATTGGTATTCAGTTAAATTCTCATTCCACATAAATATAGACAATCAAATAAATGCCCAATGATATTTTTTAAAAGTCTGGCAAATTTAAATGTACTTCTTCATAACATAGTATCTACCAATTTAGCCAATAACATTTTTGGCAGCCTGTCATATAAATTTCTTTAGATCAATATGAATTAAAAAATATTTTGAATTAATACAAGGATGCCTCTTAAAATTTATATTGAGAAGTAATATTTCATTAATATTGATTTTACCCACAAATTAAGTGGAATTTTAATCCACCAACCACAGGTGGTTCTTGGTTAATGACAGTAACTAGGACTAGAATTTCTTTCACTAAGCAATGTGGTCAGAAAGAACAATGTCACATGATCACAATGCTTAATGATGACAACTCCCAACACTCCCGATTTCAAGAATTGCAAATCCCTGGTGATTTGCAATCAGGCCAGGAAGTAATTAAGGCAAGGTGAGCATAGCAGAGCTGGAGATGGCTACTGCCTGACTAGGAATACATGGCCTGTGATACATGGTACAAGTGCAGAGGGGCTTTGGTAGGGTGGTGCTGGGAAGGGAACTGTGATTTCCTTCATCTCAAGGCATTTGCACACTCTCACCCAAAGGTGTGACTCGCAACCTTCCCTGCCAGTTTCTCCAATGATTTTGCTTCTGGAAATATAACAACAAAGATCCCAAATGGTGATTGTGTGACCATGATACGCTGCAACCATCATACGTGTGAGCTGGTTATCAGGCATCCATATTGTGACATGAGCAGAGAGATGCTGTGACAACTAGAACTTCAAGGACTAGTCATAAGTGCCATTTTAACATTAGTGTATTTGTGCAGGAAGGAAAATGTTTTTTTTTTATCCAATTAATCTTATATACTGAATATTTCCCAACCAATTGAACTAATCTATACACGGGTAAAAAATAACATAGAATAATGATACAGAATTGTCAGAATTGGCATTTAAAAATAACTGATACTGTGAACCCACCATTAATAATAATAATAATAATTTATTAGATTTACACCCCGCCTCTCTTCACCCAAGGGGAACTCGAGGCATTCCTCGAGTACATTGTAGTATCAGAAGCAAAAGTTGACAACAGTGGAAGAGGCAACTGTAAATGCTCTGTAGGTGCTCTGTGGCTTTGGTTTTTACCTCCAAAACCAACATGCCTTCAGAGATAGTATCTTTTGATCTGTTGCTGGAAGATTCAGCTAGCATTTTGATCAAGTAAGATATTTCAATTTCACAGTAGATGGGCTACAGAAACAGGACAGAACTGTCAATATGCACCAAGTGGAACTGGTAAATTTCATGCTTTTATTTTGAAATATTGTGAGAATTTTGACTGGGTGATTTATTTATTTACTGCAGTTAGAAAACAAAAGATAACACTGAAATCCAAAGTACATGAAAAGACCACATGAAAAAGAATGAAATTTTTACAAGGACTTCATAACCAATGTATGTATCAGAATCTATAATGGTCTGTACTTAGATCAGATTCAACATCTTTAAGGGTGATGGTAATGATACAGATTTTCAAATATATTTCTTCAGGATCTCTTAATAAACAATGCGGTCGGTGGGCTAGCTAAGAATCTGCTACTACTGAAATAAATTAGTTCTGTGTGCCAGCCTTGCTACTGAAGAAAAAAAATCAAATATTCAGTTAAAGTTCTAATGCCCCACCTTGTGTCCCATCTAGGCTGCATCTAAAACCCAGTATCTATACATCACTTGAGAATAACTAGTTTAGATATGACTTTTCCAATATGGTTTTCCAATATTTCTGAATTACAACATTGATTGTTTGCCACCCACACTATTCTGTTTGGGATATGTAAAAAATGGATTTTTTTTAAAAAAGATCTAGAGTAGGACTTTTCTTTTTCAGACTGTGGAAACTTGGTGAGAATCCCAGAACAATCAAGAGCTAAGTTCTAGTGATAGAAAACTGACTTTATTTAAGTTTCTTCCTTAATCTCTCATGAACCTCATCCAATTCTTGCAAATTTAAAGTTCCACAGAATATAATTTAAAAAATGCTATTCTACAGGACACCATACTACCAATTTTGTACTTGTTTGAGTTTGAGTGTCTTCTAGACCCTTTTTACTCCTACCAATTGCCTGGAGTCCTTGTTGTTTTCTTGGTTTGCTCTTCCATTCTTCCTAGGGTTGAGAAAGAGTGACTGGTCCAGAATTATCCAAATAACTTTGTGTCTGCAGCAGAACTAGAACTCACAGTCTCCTGGTTTGTAGCCTCAAACCTTAACCATTACCCCATGGCAGGCAATGTATATATTACTTTAAATGAGTGAGATATGCCTAGTCTTGCCAAACCATTTTTCTGCTTTTAGCTTCTGTTCTTGAATTTACTGAAGAAGTTGTAGAATCTGCTGACACCCATCAGATGGATATTGACTCGTTCTAGTCACAATGGGTAAGTAACAGTGTTTTAATTATCTTTTAAAATATAGTGACTTGTAATACTTGGAGAAAGCTGAGAAATTGATCAAAACAAAACAGATAGAAGGTTTTTCTTTCTTCCTTCAGCTCAACTTCTAATGCTTGTACTGTAAATGCCTCCTGATGACTGTTAAGATGCTTAAATAGCATCTTAATTAATATTAAATATTAAATACTGGAAATAGAATTTTAAGAATGTATATAACTCTCAAAACATCTGAATGGAGGCAATATGTTGTTTTTAATATTTTAAAATTGTTGAAAATAACAAAAAAACTTATCAAAAAAAAGATGCTTAATAGCCAACTACCAATTTCTCCACCAAAAGGATTGCAGTAAACCAAATGAAGCTGATAGCCACACCATCCATGTTTCTACAGTTGAAAAGAAATAAAATGAATATATCTTCCCATTTCAAGGTGGGTCAGGATGGACATGTGGGGGGGCACACACAAGTGGAAGTGTGTGTTTTTGTATGTGTGCATACTTTAGGAAGGTTTGATAGAGATTCCTTCTTCTCCCCTTCCCCTTTTCAGCAGACTGAGAAAGGGATTATGAGAGTGGCTGGGAAACTGTCCCAGAACATTAAAAATGAGAATCACCATATTAAGATCACAATAGCCACCACTTATCTCCATCCCTTCCTTGAATCCCTACTAGCACAACTTTCCCCAATTTCATTCTCTTGGGAGTCATTTTGGAGATATTTTGCAAATTTGCCCATTTGAGGTACCCTGGTGCAACAATTGTTCTGTGGTGCCCTGTTTCACCCAGTTAAAGGTTACAGAGAGTTTCACTAGTATATAGATTCAAGTCTTAAAGAAAACTTGAATGTAACTGTTTTAAAACCAGGTGTCCTTTTCCATTACTGCAGACAATACTTCCTTTTGTTAGAATGAGACTTGCATTCTCTCCAGGGGAAAAAAAACTCTATTCTGTTCAGCAGCTGTGTGGCAATGGGACCTTTCAAACAGAAATGCAAGAAAAGATGCCCTCTCTCTTTTTCTCTCTCTGAAAGGGGAGAGAGAGGGAGAGAGAGATTTGCAGTCGATAAGGTGGGTAACGAAACCCAGCGGGGTGGATGGGAAGCGCAATATAAAGAGCAACCAGCCACACTTAGCAACCGCTTCTTTCTTTCTTTCGTTGTTTCACGGGCCGAGGTGGCCGCTAATCAAGAAGGGGGCCTGATTGGTTGATAGGCACGCCTGCCTGCTTTCCTTTACCTGAGCTTGCCTCTGCAACAAAGGCCCAGCAGCCGGCAGTAGAGAGCGCCGCGCCGCTCGCCTGAGCCGGCGTCCACTTCCACAGACACAGCCCCCGCCGCTTCCTTAGTTGCGGAGGAAGGTAGCAGAAGCGCAACCAGCCAAGCTCCCTGGCGTGCCCCCGGAGAGCAGGCAGGTGGCGGCTCCCGGGGACCCTTCTTTCCGCCAACCGAGGCCGCCCCTCATTTCCCTCTAACGGCTGCTGCTCTTGCAGCGGCCCAGCCAAATCCTTGCAGCGAGCCGAGCCGGGGGCGACTCCCCCTTTCTCTCCTCCCCCTTCCCCTGAGGTCCTTGTGTGCAATCCCGCTCAAAAAGCACCGCTACAATCTTCTCAACTTCGCGCTTTTCCGCCGCGACGCAGGCTGGGGTGGACGCGACGCCGAGGTGCCATTTCAGAAAAGAAAGCAAAAAACAAAACAAAAAAAGGGTGGGGGCAAGTGAGGAGAGAGGCTGGGTGTGCGCGTGAGAAGGAAGAGGGTCCCGAAGTCTGGGGGCAGAGCTAAGGTCATAAGGGGATGGGGAGGTCTCCCTCCTATCCCCCCTCCCCTAACCTTTCCTTTCTCACCCGCCGGCCTCCCTCTCCGCCGCCCCGCGTGCTTCAAACTGGGCTGAGCAGGGAGCGGCGGCGGTTGCCTTGCAAACATTGAGAGACAGCGCCTGTCATGCTTCTGAGCAACAGCCAGCTCCCTTCTCCTCCTCCTCCTCCTCCTTCTGTTGCTGTGCTGCATTGGGAATAGCCGCGTTGCCATTGAACGGCGGGACCGAGGCAAAGAGGAGCCCCGACCGAGCGCTGACAAGAGGCTTTCGGCTTGCTGTTGTCTTGAGGCGAAACAAAACAAGGAGCTCTCGGGCGGAGGGGGGGAGTGCTGGTTAAGCGGGGCGTGAGAAAAGAGCCGACGCGGGAGAGAATGAGAGAGGGGGTGTCAGACTACAGAAGGGGCTGAGCTCGCTTGCTTCTCTCCTTCCCACCTGCCCGAATGGCTGGATGGCTCAAGAGCTGAGCCCGGCTGGCGAACAAACTTGCAAAGGCCGTCGGATGCCTTTGGGAGACGCCGCCGTGCTTGCTGGATGCCGGGACACCATTTCCGCCCGCGCCGCTTTGCACGAGGGGCGGGAGGGCGCCGAAAGCGATTGTTGGCACGGCGGCAGCAGCGGCGGCGGCGGCTGTTGCTGCTGCTGCTAAGGCGATCCTGATGTCCGCCCCTTCCCGGGACGCAATGGCGGCAGATAGAAGCCCCTTGAATCCTGCCCAGGCTGGCTTAGCCTCTCCCACCATCTGATTGGATACGGCTGGGCTCTGCGTGGGACTGCGGGGCTGCTGCGAGGGCTCGGGGAAACCATGGGTTACTGCAGCGGCAGGTGCACGCTGATCTTTATCTGTGGCATGCAACTGGTAAGTGAGTAAGCTGGCGGCTGCTTTGGCATCCTATTAATTGTCTCTCCCGATCCCCTCCCTCCCTGCGTTCCGAAGGCTCCCCTGCGAAAGAAAGTGCAAACGAGGGGTTGGGGCTTAGGTTAATAATGCGAGGGAAGCAGAAATTAGAAGAAAGACAACGCGAAGTGTGGCAGTGCTGTAGTACTTGCTAAATCGATTTCGCGGGAGGACTGGGTAGATTTTTGTTTGGGGTTCCGGCTCTCTGCTCCTTAACTCGGAACCGAGTCTCCTTGAACGGAGTGGGCTGTGTTCCGAGTGTGGGGAGCATTGTGGTGTTGTTAAAAAGTGAGACCTCTTTTTCCCCTGAAGGGCCGCCAACTCAAGAGAGAGAGAGAGATCTAGGCTCTTTCTAAAGCTGAATGCTTTCTGAAAGGGAATTGGACATCGGCTGGGTTGCCGCAGAAGGTGTAGTTCAGGAAGGCATGAAAAGTTAACTTATCTTCAGGGACGCTTAAAGCGGAGGCTTGGAATTGGTTCTTCTTAATTAAAACGGGTGAACGCTTTGCGATCGTGCTTATAAAGTGGTTTCAGATTATCAGGTGAGAGAGGCAATGCTTAGGGATTAAGTAGCGTATTCTCTTTTTAAGTGGGTGGTAAAAAGCTCAGATAACCGGACCGTGTAATTTTATTGGAACGATGAGGAAACTGCCTTGGCCGCAGATTGAAAAGGAGATAACTAGGAAATCAGTCTCAGTCTCTGACCTTGTGTGTCGGGGAGATTCCCAACGACTATAGTTTTGCTGAATACTTTGACTGGTAAGTGAAAAGGTGTTTGAGGGATGCAGTTCCAATTAGACGTAACAGCTTGTGAAGGTACCTTGATTGAATGAATTAGGTGGAACAGGTTGTGAAATAGTTTCCTACCATTGCAATCCTGTCCTATTTGCATGGGAGTGGATGATTTGAACTTTTGCATAGAGTCTAATATAAAGGAGTGAGAAAAGCAATTAACCTTGAGAACAGCAACAAATTTTCTAATAGTTGGTAAGATATCATTTAAGGTGCTTTATTTTCTCGGAATGACAGGTGGTTAAAAAGATTGTCTGGGAGAAGAAAATGGCCAATGATAAGGTGTGTAGCCTAGGAAGGTGTTTCAGTGAATCTATCAACTCAATTGTGTGTGGTGTTATCTAAAGGTTCAGAATAGTGTTTATTTTGCTTATTTACATGCAATTTCTTAGTGGGGAAATGCTGTTTTAAAAGCATCAATATTTGCTTTTATATTAAATGCTCCAAATCTTTATTTTCTTCTTTTATTTCATGTAACCAAAAAAGTCAATATTCAGGACTTGTCCTATGGAATCAAGCCAAAGGATGAGTTAGTTGATTGTAACCAGATGCTTCTGGGGGGGAAAAGAAAATGATATCAAAATGCTCTAGTTCCTTCTTTGTCCCAGACATCCAATGTTACTGTGTTTGGTTTCTTTGTCTTTTTGGCTCAACATAGAAGGACCTATGCACACAACCACTAATTAATTTAAAATGTGAAGTTTACTTGAACTGAATTGGGGCAGGACATAAAGTTGTACAGTTTCCCTGTTTCAAAGTTTTGAAGTAGAATACTATTTAAGGCCAATTGTGAAACTTAATTCTTGAATTCATGACATTATGTTAGCTCTCTTGACTCCTGCTAAGGAAATCTTAATGCCATATAGCATTGATCTATTAAAAGAGAGAGGATAAAACTGACCGTTTGATAGTTCAATTGCTTTATATCCTTGGTCAACTATATGTTACATATATTCCAAAATATTGAATACTATTGAAAAATGTTTTCTTCCTTATTGGACCGCTTTTCATTGTTTGCTCATGAATCATTTCACTGTGACTGATCTGTGCAAGACACTTATGCATGTGCGTGTGTATTGTACTACAATGTTTATTAATGTTTTTTAATGATCCCGGAAGAGTTGAGAGAAACTTAAAATTGTTATATACTTTACTTCTTTCTAGCATGCACTAAGAAATTAAAAATGTGTATTTCAGAATTTCTGGATTGACAAAGGCTACCTTCACAGAAAGAGTTAAACATATAATATTTACCATATCCCTGTTTGTGGATTGTACAAAGCAATCTATGAATACTCTACTTTTAGACCAACTGTTTGATGCAATAATTATATCGTTGTGGAATTGTATGGGTGGAGATGAAGAAATTATAATCTTCCATTTACATGTTTTCCCACTGCATCTTCTGCCTTTTTTTCTCTTGCTGTTAAAAATTCATTAAGGGAAAAAGAAGAGCTTCAAATTGACACTTGATTGATAGTGCTGGTATGAACTCAGCATACCTAGGGGTGGCAAGGGAGCTGGACCAGGTCATCTCTGCATTCCTTTCACTAACTATGCTTGCTGTGTATTCAGTTCATGATCAGTTGCTGGGAAACCCACCCCTGACAAAGCAGGTTATAAAATAAAACATAAAAAATAAAAATAGTTAAAGACAAAGAAGGATTTGGAATTAAAGGAGTTCAAACACTCTCAAGTTTGCATGCAAACAGTTTATCACGATTGCACTTTTAAAAAATGTACTTTATAGTATCAGGATATTGATTGCTCATAGTTGCATAATTGATCAAAAAGTTTTACATTTTTATTTTTTAAAGATAACCAATACAAATTAAAAAATTTGAATAAAAGTAATGTACAGAAAAGGAAAATAGAAAAGGAAAAATAAAAATGAACCAAAGGAAAACAAATATATAAAGAAATGTCCAATTTTAGTAATTAATCAACACTTAAAATATAACAAATGGGTCTTCCTCCCATATCGCCTTTCTTATCTATGAACAAATCCTTGAAACATTGTTGTTCAGTCCTGATCAGAAAAAATCCATTAAAGTTTACTAGAGAATAATATATCTATTTTAACCTTGATCAAATAAACCAACTTCATCTTTCTTCCTTTTACTTTTAACAATCTTGATCTTTAGTCTGTTCAAATAATAGTCTAGAATTTGATTTCTTTTCATCTTTGTCTTTGTCCCTTATCACAACATTCTTCAAAGCGTTAACAAGACTCTTTTGTAAATCTGATAAAATTATCTAGGTCACCATTTTGGTTTGTTATTTGGATATCCCTTTTGATAAGACATCATTTGGTTTCACTTACGGTATATGTTCAATATGGCATCTTTTTCTATGTAGTTCTTGTAACCTGTCATTTTTAATTTCACATTCAGAACACTCTCGATCTTGTCATAGCCTTTCTATTAAGGCAGACATTCTTAAAATTAACTTCTGAAGTCATTTTTCAAAGGAATCTTTCAGTATGGCTAATTTCATAATATTTTACCTCCTTTTTTATTGGTCCCATTTAATCCAGTTCATGACATTTCAGTATTCTTCTCTTTTAATTGCAATCTTTAATTCCTTCTAGTTCTCCTGACTTATAGCCATTCATTTAGAGAACATTAAAAGTAATGATGGTGCTAAAAAGTGACTTATTAACTGGTCCTTGCATTTATGACTGTTGTAGCATCCATGTGGTCACATGATCAAAATTTGGTAACTGGCATGTATGTATGATGGTGGCAGCCTCCTTCCTGATGTCATGTAAACTCCATTTTTCAACTTTTCCAAGGTTTCCAACAAGCAACGTCATGAGTGTCCTTCAACCCTTAGTGAAGAAGTTTTAAATACAAGCTTAAGGATTTAAAAAAAAATACTTTGGGGGAAGCCAGATTTGCTTAACAACTGCTGGAGTGGCTTAACAACCATAATGGTTCACTTATAACCCCAGCAAAAAAAGGTGGTAAAATTGGGCACAATTCCCTTAAACACTTAGCGATGGAGAGTTTAGTCCCATTTGTGATTGCAAGTTAAGAATTACCTTAGTATCCAACATTCAAAGTCTCATGTTTTTTAGAGAATTCAAAACAACAATATTTTCTCCTGGGGAGGATTCTTATAATTAATTGCAAAATGTTATTTCAAATCCATCTGGACACTCACTCCATTTGTAACTTTCCAAAATCAAAATTCACCCTTTTGCTGTTCATTCCAAAGTATTTTTTTTAATCCTTAAGCTTGTATTTAAAACTTCTTCACTAAGGGTTGAAGGACACTCATCTGGTGATGTAAGGCAAGTTGATCCAAAGCTTCCTAACAACCAAAAATCAGTTAACAAGCGATACTTAGAATTGATTAGAAAAGGAAGTATGCAAATCTAGTGTCCCTTTTGAGGACACTAAGTGTGGTTTTAGCAAGATGGTTATTCCCTCATCTTCTACAGCTCTAAGGCCTTTGGGAGATTACTGTGTGCCATTTCCAGGAGCAAGTGTCTGGAGCATGTATGGATGACCTCAAGATCTCTCCTTATCTTTCCCTCCAGAGAAGGGAGCTCTTCATTCTCACTAGCTCATCATTCTTTTAATAGAGTCATCTGTTCACCATTTCTTCCACCTAAGTGGTTACAGTATAGGTTCTCTTTCCTTGTTGGTTTGATCTGTTTTGTTTTTGGTTTGTTGTTTTTTCTTTTCTGCTCAATTGTATTTTGCATATTCTGGCTTTTACTGGGAAGTTGCCCAGAGTCATTTAGTAAAATAAAATAAAGGCATTCATGGAATAGACCAAAAGGCATTTTGGTAGAATTATATATAAGAAATTGTCAAAAGAAGAAAAAATGCGCCTAAGAGCATGCTTCTGCCCATTTTGAGAATTGGGTGTGTCAAGAGAAACATAAAAGTTGAATTTGGTAGAGATTATTATTGTACTGTAGGAAAATAAAAAGAGATGGGCTCAAAATAAATGGGTGCTGAAGGAATAGAAATCAAATTAAAAATTAAGTGACCAGTACAAGAACAGTACACCAAGATGATTTGGCCACATAGAATAAACGAGTGGGAATTGTATTGCAAATTGCCAAATCCAAGAAGAAAAAAGTAAATGGGTTGAAAGGGACGGTGAAGACTGAGTAAGATACAGTTGAAGGAGTGAATCAGATTTTCAAAAAACGGGAGACCCTAAAGAATAAAAGGCAATGGATGAAGTGGTGCGTGAGCCTAGTAGAAGCTGAGATGCTTGTAAGACTAGATAATTACGGAGAACTATAGTGAATGATGTTGACTTGAACTGATTTTAGTTAATAGTTCCTTTTCCTTTTCTTATGCCTTTTATTGCCTTGATTTATTATTTCGTGGTTCTTTTCTAGGTTCTGTGTATTGTGCTTATTCTGAAAGAGAATAGATTGATACGGTTATGGCAGTCTTTTTTAAGTTGAAAAACTGCTAGCCACTGAGATCATGTGCATGTATATATAGAAGATACTGGATTCAGAAACACTACTGTGTATCTGTTTGTTTAGAGTACAGTATGTTTATTCTTATTCTCAAACGTTGTGGATCTACATTGAAATCAGCAATGCTTCTACTTAGTTTTAAGTTTATATTTAACTGGTGTTTCCGCTAAATGTCTATTCATAATTTGCTACCATTCTAGTGGGTGGAACCTAGAGGTAGAATTATATATTGTGTATTACATATATTTTTAAGATTTTTAGTCCCCCCCCCCTAGTTCTATATGGTTCTTCAAAAGCCCAGATATCAAGCTAGGATACTTATATTTTCCAATTTTCAGATCCCAAGGGATAAAATTGAACTTAGAACATCCATGTTCTATGTTCATCCAAAAAAAGGACAAAAATTATTAAAACAATGGGTTTTTTTGTTTTTTAAATCATCACTGTTGGCAAATGGTCTTACTCAGGTCTGTCAAAGTTGCAGCCATGGGCCGGATGCATCGTGCGCTGACGATGCCCATGCCTGGTTTAGTGAAAGGTGAAAAATTCGTGATATGTCACATGATACTGCCGTGACGACATGAGTTTGACACCACTGGTCTAAATCAATGCTCTACTGATAATACTGGCATTGAAAATAATTGGTATTGTTACATACCCTGTGCTTACTTCTTAATGTAAGTTTTCTACTAGCTAATCCAATTAATTTCAATAATGTTGTCATAAATTAGACTAAGACCAAACAAGCAGTATCATCCCAAACTGCCTGGAATTGAAATATTGCTGTAGGCTGAAGGATCTATCCGGTGAAACAAACGAGACATTGTAATTGTATAATTGCTGGGAAAGTAAGTGCAAAAGATTGAATGGTTCACTTTTAGGCTGAAAAACAAAATTACAATCTAAATGCTAGGTCAGTGAAAAATGATGGCCTTCTATATATGGAAAATCAGCACAATATATAAATTACAGTACAGTCTAATTTTGCTCAGTTTTAAGAACACTGCTTGGGTCAAATGACTTGTGCTAAGAAGATAATGAGTTAGGATTGTGCTAGCACCATCTTGAAGGTGAAAGTCTAGACCAGAATAGATTTCCATCTATGGTAGTAGGAGTTCTGCTGATCAGCTATCAGTAGGTTGCTTGCATGTCTCCTGTGATCTGAGTTGACTGAGTGGACTTTCCACCTCATGGCGAAGCATCACTCTTATCTTGGCAGAGAGTTGAGGTGGGCCTGACTTCCTCTGCTCCATTAACAAGGCATTCATGTAAGCAGGGCACAGGCATGGAAGCTGCTGTTATGGAGCGGAGCAGCTGTTCTAGCTTGGCAAAGAAAAGCAAGGTGCTCCATTCATAGCCTCATTGAAATAGAACACCTCTTCAGAGATCAGCATAGTCCCACAAACAGCTATTGGCCTTATGTTCCAAGAAATAATTGAATTATTTTGGGGAGATTTTAATGTTCTGCATGTTGCTAAACTAACCACTATGATATCTTGTGCTACTAGATTAGAGTTTACAGATTAGAGATTAGTAGAGCTTTCCTGTCTTTGGTCACATATCAGTAAAACCTGATTGTATCATCATGGCTTTCAATTCTAAGAATAAACAAAGAAATTGTGTTTTTTATAATTCATATTTTTTTATTCCTCTGTTATATCATGACTCATACAGGATTACTTTAAAAAAGTCAAAAGCCCTCAAAACTATACTCCTTTCTTATCATGGTTTATTTTCTCTGTCCTCTCCCACATCTTTGGCTCTTGAAGAAGCTGGCTGGGTGACTTTAGGCCAGTTACTCTGAGACCAATTCATCTCACAGGGTGGTGATTGTAGGAAAAATAGGAGAAGGTGTTTGTAGCCTTGAGTTTCTTATAAAAATAAAGGTGGGATGTAAATTAATGTCCACAGTATTGTATACAGGTTTGTATAGAGGTGTTTTGATATGAGTAGTTTTGATATGAGTAGTTTTATTTTGTATTCGTTTTCTTACTAATCAGGCTTAGAATTTCCCTCTTTAGTAGAAGCTGTACATTGATTTCCATGTCTCCACTAGATATTTGTCATTTAGTGATTATCAGCAGAGAGTCTATTATATATGTATTTTATTTAAAAAATGCCATTATGGTTCACTTTGTACTTGCCAGTGCTTAATGATTACACTAGTGGGAAGATGCGAATCTCTTAAGAGAGTTGTAAAGTCTATTTTGTCATAGTGAAGCACCCTCAAGATGCAATATAGAGGCAGGACCCATCTACTTCACTTCCAGTACCTTCCCTTAAATGTCAGTTCGAGATAGAGACCCACTGTTTATTTTCTCCAAGGGAGGAAGATTCAGAGAACTTTTATTTTTTTTTTGGAGGGTCCAGAACTTATATGAAGGTGCCTGTGAACAGTAAGTAATAAAACCATGTGGGCTACTCACTTTTATGAGATAATTTGGAGACTG
>JANHGC010005139.1:27509-51265 GCA_027560395.1 Boaedon fuliginosus | reverse complement strand
GTTCCACATGAGCGGCTGGCAAGTGTGCATACATACCCAGAGCTCGATTTGCATGAGCGGCATGCAAGTGTGCATGCCATTCATGCAAATGGAGTGCATACACTCACCCGTTGCTTGCACAAGTGAAGATTTGCACACATGAATTCACAGACTGGTTGCAATCCCCTCATGGCCCACTAGTGGGCTGCGATCCACAGGTTGGGGAGCCCTGGTCTTAAGTGTTTTAAGACATCTCTTGCTGTTGTAAGATGTCTGGAGTTGTTTAAGATGGACAGCCAATCAAACCTTTTAAATAAATAAAATTGATTGGATATTAAAAATATGTAGACACATATATTCTAATTTGGTATATATGTGAATACAATGAATCATAGAGGCTTATTATTTCTTTTATGTCATGGTGTCATAATCTACCTTGTATTCTGAAAATATTATTCTGTTAATATTGCTTCTATGTTCTTTGCTTATTTTTTGATGAGCTTGGAATGCTGCTACAATATCAAATATAGACTTTGAACATCTGGTATGTAATTTTGAAGCTTCAGGCACACACATTAATTTGGGAAAGGAAATAGTATGTCTCTCTTGAGACCTGCATTAGCAACATATGCTCATAGGATAATTAATAAGTGCAAAAATGGTGAAGATAAGACCTTGATAGAAATTATTTAGACGTTACTATTGTAGGATTTCCAGGGAAGAAATGGCAAATTGAAGATGATGAAGCAAAATGAGGGGTTAGTTCTTCATAATTCCTCTCCAGACAAGGAGAGGACTTGAAATTGCTCTTAAGTGCAGTACAGTTGCTTCTTACCAGTGGGTTTAGATGTCTGGAAGTCAAGGGAAAGACATCAAACCAAAATCAGTAACTTTAAAATGATGCTGGGTTTGCACCAAAATCAGTAACTTTAAAATGATGCTGGGTTTGCATATTTGATTTTCTAATCATTTTTGGAAATTGCTTATTAATTGCTTTTCATCTAATAGAAACCTTTGGATCAACAAGTTTTATATTACTGGGTGAGTTTCCTTTAACTCTTAGCAAAAGATGTTTTAAAAACAAGTTTAAAGACAAGAAATATTTTGGAATAAACAGTAAAAAATTGATTAAAGCGTTGATTTTAGAAAGTTACAAATGGACTAAAGATCTAGGTGGGTTTGAAATATTTTGGAATTGATTATAAGAATCCTTTTCATGGGAAAATGTTTTTGTTTTGAATTATCTTAAAAATCATAATAGGATGAGACTTTGAAGGTTGGATGTTAAGGAAATCAGAAGGCACTAAGGATTACAATTAAAGGAAAACGCTTAAATTTGGTTTACTAATACAGAATGGAGCAAAATATTTTAACATTGGATATTGGTTGTTTGGGTGTTTTTTATTGGTTTTGTTTAACAAGCTTTTCTGTGCCATCCATCTTCCAAGCTTCTAAATACTTCAGATTTAAATCAAATCCGTATCGCACAACATCCAAGTGAAAGTAATAAAAAATGTTACCCAAAACTGAACAGACAGCAAAATCAGCTATTTGTTATGCTTTGCACAAGGCAATTAGGAGATGCTTGGCATTATCTCCTAGGATATGCTGTTTCAAAGTGGGGGGAGGGGCTGCTACAGAGAGGAATTATATTTGAGCCTATGTCCCTTTGATCTCACTGCGGGTAACTAAGTACCTTCCAGTATAGGGTTGGAGAAATTCTACCTTCAGGGATTAGTCTCTTTAGACTAGGAATGAGAAAAATGCATACAAAAGAATGGCTGTTGCAAAACAACCAAACAAAATGAAGGAATGGTTATTGTTAAGACATAAGAGATGGTTAAGATTAGATTTACAGGGGTGTCAAACTAATGGCCTGCAGGTCGAATGCGTCACACGCAGGCCACGCCTACCCTGGCTCCGCAAAGGCAAAGAACATTGCGATGCATCATGATACATCACTTGACACAATCGAGTTTGACACCTGTGGATTAGAAGGATATAGTCTGAGATTTGGGTGGCATGTTTTTTTGGGGTGGTGGTGATGGTGGTGGTGGTATGATAAAATAAATGTCGGCTTTAAAGATAATTATATTAGGAATTCCATATTATGAATATGGAATACATACACACTCAGACTATGGCTGAAAATACTTATATTTGCCTCAGTTCATGTATTTTACAGAAAATAAACTGATTAACATATGAAGATTTGTTAGTATAGGAAAACCGGCAATGTAGGATGAAAACCAAGAAAACAATTAGTTGAAGAAGAACGTAGCTTTCAGTGGTTTTCATATGTGCATTTAAAGGAGATATTTTGAATAGATAGAAAGTTATGAAGTATAGAACAGTTGTACTTGATTTGAAATGGAAGAAGAACAAGTTAAAGAGGGCATGATACAATGGACTAAGAACCTTGGTTATAATGCGCAGCTGGATAAAAGGAAACAATGTGCTTAAAAGGACTAAAATTCATATTGTCTTATGATTTCAGAGAAAATTTCTATAAAAGGATGTACCATAACATTAGTATACAGAACCAGAGAGATTCTGAAAGATACATAAAGGTATTTCTAGCTGCTGCTGGGAATGTGAAAATCACAAAAGGACATTTCACCATGAATGGTAGACTTGTAAAAACATGAAAAGTGTTGAATACAAATAAATGTGATGATGCAGAGAATTTTAAAACTTAATTTTCAATTTGAAACTACATTTTTATTAGGACTTAATAGATAATTGACTAGATAAGACTCATGGACAATTAGTTTTACATATGGTAACTGAGGTGAGATTACTATATGCACAGAATTGAAATAATAGTGAAATACCCACAATGGAGGAATATACAATGAAGAAATGCTGAAATGGATTAATTTACTTGCATAATTAAACAGAAACAATAACTACATTTAAAAAAGACTAGAAACCCTTTATGGATGTTTGTGCTAATAATGAACAAAAATAAATTGATGATTTCAGATTTATTGATTAAAAATTACTGTTTATAAAAAGTAGGTATGATATATAATTTAGGAGGTTGGAAATTATAATGAATATTTATATTGGCTACAAAGAATTATCTATTTCTTTAATTTTATTTTTCTTTCCAGCCAATGTGATGTGATGCCAAAAAACCCCACAAAAAAACGGAGCCCTCTAGAGGCTCATGAAAATAGTACCTGTTTGTGATAACACCATGAGATTGCCACGAGGCAAGCAGCCTGTCTAAGAAAGCTGAGCCTCACATTGCATTGGCTGGGCATCACTGCGAAATAAAGAAAAGCAAGATGGATGCTGCCAGACCCTGAAACTAGGTGAGGAGCAGTCCTGTAGGTCCCTTGGGTGGCTGGATAGGAAGTATGCTGAGGCCTACAAGCTGTAACTGCCATCCTTGTGCCTGTAGTTGTGCTGCCTGGCGTTACGTTCCCTTGGGTGACTGAGGGGCCTGGTTGGGAGCAGGCTAAGTCCTGCAGCAATCCTGGGGGGCAGGGAGCATGAAGCCTCAGAGGGGTCTATGATAATTTGCTATGACCAAGTAGCCACAGACAACTTGCCATGGCCAACTTGCCACGGCCAACTCACTGAAGGACAACTCACCATGGCCACCTCTCCAAAGGATAACACGCTGCGGGACAAGAGTTACACTAATATCAAATAAATGGTGGGATAGAATAGAATGCAAAAAAGGAATGCAAAATGAAATGTGAATGACAAAATTTAAAATACTTTTTAAATTTATTTTAAATAATTAAATTGAATTGTTAAATTACCCCGCGGCAATTTTTCCCACAACGAGTTGGCCACGACAAGTTGTGGCTGCAGTGAATTGTCCCATTTCAGCTTCAGAGGTAGAGAAGGCCTTGGGAGGTCAGGGCAGTAGTCACTAGGCTTCCCAGGGCCTCCACACCCCAAGACACCCTGTGCTCAACTTAACAACCTGCACATTAGTTTAACAATTGTATAAGGGATAAGAGGGGATGGGGGATGCCATTAAATGAGACTGTCTTGCTTAATGGCCATCACCACTTGTGATCTTAATGGCAGGCTCTGTTATGGTTGTAAGTTTGATTACTACCTGTAATCAAAAAATATCCTAAACTTCAGGAAACAATATTTAGAATGCTGATTGTATTATTTTTCTTCACATTTATATATGAGATAAAGGCACTTCCAAGAAGTGCAGGTATTAAATCCCTTGGAATTGTACCCTAGGAAGCAGCCATGTGGTTGATGTGGCATTTCTCTTATCCAAAAGTCGAGATCAGAAGGTTAATAGTGGGAAGTTTCTGGACTTCCTTTTAAAGACTTCATAAATTATTTCATTCACACTTGGTTGATTGGTAAAATGAAAAGATTTGGGCAGCAGTATATTGAAGTTGGGTTAGAAATGCTGAATATTATTTTTCCTGCTCTTTTTACAAATGGAGGGGTCTGTAGGGAGAAACAAAGTTATTCCTCTAAAATCTAAATTCTATCTCTCTTCATAATGCTATCTCTCTTCAATTATCAGTGGTAAGAAAAGAATGATCTATCTATAATATCTTTTTGTATTTTTTCTGCTCTCTGTATCAGTGGATATACAGATTAACAAATTTTTTTTGGGGGGGCACCATTCTTTACAACTACTTTTTGTAGAAATCTCAAAACTGTGGAATAAAATTGACAGCATAATTTAAGTAGATGAATGCATTTTTAAAAACAAGTACAACGTCTCCTGGTGCCACTTTTTAATTGGACATAACATACTTTGGAAATATAATATCCCAATCTACATATTCAGAGAAATATTTATTGGGAAGAAGGCTAATAATTCTTCTCCTAATGTTCCACTTAAAGAGAATAATCATTAGCAATTAACCAGTGTACTGAATTCTTCCAAATATCTGATCTGGAGAACTTCAAGGAGAGATCGGACTGCTACATTGCTTCCTTATCTTTAAGAGAAAGCAAGATATATTCTATTGCATTGAAGAAGTAAAGAATAACTTCTAGTTGGAAGGTGTGATTTTCAGTTCTCTTTAATAATTAATAGTGTGGTTTTGTGCATGCACACATACAGTACTTTCAAGTTGGTGTTGACTCCTGGTGATTACCTGAATAAGTCCCTGCAATTTTCTTGGCAATTCTCAGAAGCGAGACATCAAACAGTATCTATTTAAAAGGGTATTAGAAGTATTATTTTTTTAACAGGTAATATTCTGCCTAGGGAGGAGAGCAAGTTTGGCACAATGGTTAAGGCAGTCAGGAGACTGTGAAATCTAGTCCTGCCTTTGGCATGAAGCCAGCTGGATGATTTGAAGCCAGTCATTCACTCTCAGCCCTAGGAAGAAGTCAATGGCAAACCACTTCTGTAAAACCACTGCCAAGCTAATTGCAAGGATTGTCCTGGCAGTTGCCAGGATTGGAAACTGATTCAAAGGCACAAAAACAAAAACATTTGCCTAGGGAGAGATTGTAATTCAAACATAGAGAAAGAATTAAGGAATAAAGAATGGTTTCTGTTCTCTTTCTTAGCAGAAGTAGAAGAAATAAGGATATACAATTGTGAGCACGTAAGTTGAATAATAGGAATTTGGAGGCAGATGATATAGGAGACAGAGACAAGATTACAGGTGGGAAGAGTATGAGAGATAGCTGATGACTGCTTGGTTGGTTTTGGATCCAGCGTGGATAGGGCTAGTGATGGTCTTTGCAGAGAAAGCACAAAAAGTGGAGCCTGTGTCCAGGAAAGCCTTTCCACCATTGCTTGTTATGTAAATTGTAAACCGGGAATATTTGTGCATGGGGTCATGCTTGAACTAGTGAAGTGCTCTCATTTGGATTCTTCAACTTGTGCACTTGTATTGATTGATGGAAGAAAATGGGAAACAAATTGGATATGTAAGGAGAACTCTGTAAAATAGTTTCAGGATTGCGGTAGGGTGGAAGGGACTGGCATGTCTTTTTGTTTGTTTTGTTTATATATACTTCTGTTCCAATTCAGTATGACTGATGAACCAATTCAGGAGAACAGCTAAGACAGAAGAATAAAAGTAGAGAACTGGTCATTCTGATGTTCCTTAGCTTAGCTCACTAATAAGAAATACTTACCAGAATTTGTATTCAACACATCGCTTCCAAATTTTGAGAGCCAAACCTGGGAAATGGAAATGGTTCAATCAGACCTCAATCACTCTAAAGATGATTAGCTGGGTGCAATCAAGTCAAACTTCACTTCTGGCTAAATGGGCAAATGTATGCCAACTTAACTAATTTCATATGCTTTAAAAGATGGTACCGTGCCATTCTAACTGCTTTCTTCAGTTCAATTAACACCTATGGTTGTCTTCCAGAAGGCTGGAATATTAGAGTTATTATCTTCATAAAAGGGGTCTAAACTCTCCTCCCCAATTATAGAACTATACATCCTTTAATTTGAACAGAATGTATTTTCATACATTTCTACCATCACACGTATCAAAGGTTTTCGGTTCATATTAGAGCATTTGGCTATGGAAATAACACGATAGCAGAGAAATGAGGAGATTTTAAAATGTGGTTATTGCACAATACATCAACTTCTTGTCTTAAATCATTTAATAGAAACGGAATAAATGCAAACTTTATGCTACTTTTATTTTCCTATAATGGAGCTTGCATTACTCACAGTCAATCCTTGAGAGTTAAGAACAGATAACATAAGCAAAGGTTTTGAAAATGTTGGGGTCAAAGGGTGGTTTTTCAGGTACAGCCTGTATTTAGTTTATTCAAACCAAAGTTTATTTCGCTTTATATGGTATGAGGCTAAAATTGTGAAAGACCTTTGTTTCTTGGGATGGAAACTCGAATAACTTTTGTAGTTATTCATCTAAAATATGTAATTACTAATTTACATTATAAGATTCTTCTAGAATAACTAAAAATATTTCTGGAACAAACCCAGTTTGGTTTTTCATTTAGTACATTGTCAAGTGCTGCCTATCAGCATATATAAAACTTATGGGCTCTCTATTGAGGTACTTGCCCATCTCCTTCTTAGAGCTACAAAGAAAATAATAAAGATTTCATTGATTGCACAATTCAAACAGCTAACTGCCTTGGTAGACAACAAAGTGTCACCATATTTTTCTTGCAATCAAGAATTTCTATGGCACTGAAAACTATCTGACAATGTTAAATCTACCTCTGAGAAGTGCTTTTAACTCGGCTATGAATGCTGTTGATCTCATCAGCAATACTTGAATAGAAATTTCAAAAGCTCTCCACTATATTCCTTTTGCCTTTGTGGAACAAATGTGATTTAGGATGTCGTTCACTATTTGGCCCATTTTTTTATTTCCACAGAACCCCAGAAAAAGAAATCCATTTGCTTGATCATTACAAAATCACTTTCCAATTGCCATCAACTAAACTTAAAATTGTAAGGGCCTTAGCTAGTTTTATTAGATCAGTAGTGAAATGTTTGGGGAAGTTTGTTCATCGTGGCTACCTCTAATTACAGTAGGGTCATATGAAAGTACATCTTCCATTTTTTTCTCACTGTAAAGTTTTTGAAATTTTGCATACTCGCCATTACTTTATTTTTTTATCTTATAACTATCATTTTTAATTTTGCTACTCTATAATTTAAATTTGTTACAGTATAAATAATGCTATGCAAAAAATAATGCTTCCCTTTTTGTTTTTCACAAACTTATCAAACCTAGTCATTTTTCTAATATACCGTCCATTAACGAGCTTTGCTTAAAGTATGTGTTTTTCTGCAAGCTGATAGTTGTCTTAACAAAGAAACAGCCCACTTTTTAGTCTAGAGAAGGTTGATTGGGTCTTCTCTCAATCCATGATACTCTGATTTTGATTCTCTAGTTTTTGTCTTATTTTTCTCAGTTTTTGTTACTGCCTAGTTTTCATAGCCTTTCAGTACTGCAGAAAAGATAACTTTATTTTTCAGCCCAAGAAAACAAGGCCATATCCACTTCTGAACTGTAAATTCACTAAGTTTATAGGTTGCATATTTTTGTTCATATTTAATGAGCCACGGTAGCACAGTGGTTTGAGTACAGTACTGCAGGTTACATCTGACTGCTGGCTGCCTGCAATTTGGCAGTTCAAATCTCACGAGGCTCAAGGTTGACTCAGCCTTCCATCCTTCCAAGGTCGGTAAAATGAGGACCCAGATTGTTGGAGGCAATATGCTGACTCTGTAAATCACTTAGTGAGGGCTGTAAAGCGCTGTAAAGCAGTATATATGTCTAAGTGCTATTGCTAGTGCTACTGAAGGGAAGAACTTTGCATATATGCACAAGCTAAATATGCACAAGCTTTGCATATATGCACAAGCACACAAATTTTTGAAAAAGAAGTGACTTGCTATTAATCTGTATTTTTCACATTCCATTTTTACCTTCATAATGAGCTCTAAGTTTTCATTTTGAGCTAATGCAATACCATAATCTGCTACAATATTGCAAATTGTAACTGTTTTAATCTACATGTTTGAAAAGCTGTTTGAATCCTGCCATTCTTACATTTGTTCTAATAAAGAACAAATTCAACAAATTCAATAAAGATGGAGACAATATGCATCCTCATCTTATTCCCTTACTGTGGACATTTTGCTTTTTCATTTATTTTTGTTCATTGTAAGGTTTTTTCAGAAGGATAATCAAGCATTCTGGCATGCCCATTAGTCTTGATATGTTCCACATTCTAGTCTTGCAGTAGTCAGGAAAGTAAAGATAAACTTCTATCTTCTATTCTCTTTCCATTATCCATCTTGTGTTAGTTATCTGATTTTATGTCATTCTGCTTTTTCTGAAACCTGACTGTTCATTTGTCATTTTTCTCCCCATGCATTGCTGTATTCTTCTTTGTAAGAATAGAAGCAAAACTTTGGATGACTAGTACAGAGGTTTGCTAATTGGCACATTCCCTTCTCTTGATCCATATTGACTGACATAGGGCTGTTAGTGCTTCAACTTTCTCTTCTCTTGCAGCTTTTAATAGTAAAGTGAATATTTCATCTACATCTGCTGTTTTCCTATTTGACAGTTGGTCTGTTTCTTCACTTTTTAATGAAGTTGCTTCTTATATATATTCATTCTTTAGAAATAACTTAGTTATTTTATAATCCCATTTTATGGCAGACTTCCATATTTTAACTTCATGTGCCTCTGATTACTTCTGAGATTATTCTTGAATTTTCCTGTCTTCGTGATACATTTTCTTGTGATTCTTGTGATCTTCTTTAAAATATCTTTTATTTTTCTACATTTGTGTAACATTCTTGATTGAAACATATTTTCTTATCCTTTCCTTTTGATATTTGAAGTCTACATTCAGTTATCATATGTCCTTTTTGTTGTCCAAGGCTTTCATCCTTTGTCTTTTCTATCATGATAGTTTTTTGTGAAAGGCACTTTGATTTTTACCTCTTTGAATGTTAGTGATTTTTATTCTGTTTTAGTTTCATAATGTCTCTTTTCTCTTTCTGTAGCTTCTGAAGCTCTATTTTGCATAAATAAAATGTACTGAATCTGTTCTTTCAATTGATCATATATTCTGACTGTCTCTCTTCCAGGTCAAGTCTTGCTGACACATTTACTCTGCTTAATTTTCTAATTTTAACCTATGCTTGACACCAATATTTCATGGTCTTTTTCACAGTCTGCACCTGAAAGTATCCTGGCTGATTGGATTGCACTAGTCTATTTCCTCTGAGGACTTTTATTTGATTCTAATTCTGTCACTCACTCCTATGCTATACAAATGTAGAGACTCTCTTTTTTGTTGCTGGAAGCAGGTATTGACAATGAAGAAAGTACACTCTTTTATACAGTTTTTTATTGAACTATCTTCTGCACTATTGTGTGTACTCAGTCCAAATTTTCCTGTAATTCCAGATTCAAAATTTCTCCAAAGTTTACCTTCAAATCACACATTAATAGTACTTTGGGTTGCCTTAATGTGTATTTAGTGCCTCTTACAATTTCCAACATTGTTTTTCAGTGTCTTTCTCCAATTTTATTTATTTGAATTTATTAGCCACCCAACTCCAATGAATTCTGGGGGCATTCAAAATCCATTGGTCGTAGGTGTACCCTGATTTTTTTTGCTGTATTTTGCTGTATTTGCTGTATTTGCTGTATTATTCAGAATATGTTTATTCTAAAAGCTGTGGCCCTGTCCTGTAGTATTAGTGCTTTTTAAAATAATTATTGCCACTCTTTTATTTTTCATGGTGCCATGAATAATTTTATCATGTAAATAACACAATGGAGGCTGGGCACATACATACTAGTCAACAACAATCAATGGGTTAATATTGCCTGCAAACCACCAGACTGTCCACCTACTGCTAAGGATTGTCTTCACATTTAAACTGCTATTGCATTAATAGGGAAAAAACTCACTACTTTAAACTGCAACTGGGTTACATAAGCCTGTCTGAGCTCTCTCAACTGAGGACAAGATGAAGCTAGCATTACAAGCACAGCGAAAAAGGTTGCCAGGCATACAAGTGTGGAAAGGCCATCTTTTTCTTCACAGGTGTGGCATTATTTTCTTCCCATTTGTTCTTTAAATGAGAATGTCCATTTGCCATGTTTTAACCTGTATTCACTTTAGGTCCCCCAAATATGACATTTCTGAAAGGGCTTTCTATAGATTTGTATTAAGCCCTATTTCCCCAACCTACTTGAGAAGGAAAAGAGACTGTTTCTCTATGTAGACAAACTGGAGGTTGTTGACATTTTTCGTCCAAAGTGCCATCTTCGGTCATACCTTCTGAGACAGTGATCATGACCAAGTAAGGCTGTAGAACTCTGATACAACTCATCATAATAACCTTGTGGTATTTGTCATTGATATTTCCAGATGTTAGCTGTTCCTACTGTTTCTCTAACATTCTCCAAACCCTTTAACAGTTGACAGTTGTTAAGTGAAGTGCTCCATTTTATGGCCTTTTTTGCTACAGTTGTTAAGCAGATCACTGCAGTTGTTGAGTGAATTTGGCTTCCCCAATTGGCTTTGCTTGTCGGAAGCCGGCTGAGAAGGTTATGTGATGATCACATGACACACACACATGGGATAGTATAACTGTCATAAATACATTTATTTATTTATTTATTTATTTTATTATTTCGATTTATACCCCGCCTCATTTCCCAGGTCAGTTGTCAACATGCCAGTTGTCAACATGGGATCAGTTTTGCTCCCATGACCATGGACATACTGCAATAGTTGTAAGTGTGAAAACTGGTCAATAGTCACTTTTTTCAGTATTGTAACTTTGAACTGTCATTAATTGAATGGTTGAGGGCTACTTGTGTGTAGAGAACCTTTGGTCTCCCCTTTACTAAGTGAGTTCAGGTGAAGCCTGGATGGCCATTTGTTAGATATCCTTGAATTAAGATTTATGCACTTAATGATGTATTAGACTCAGTGGCTAAAAAAGCCCTTTCCAACTGTGATTTTAATGGAGCTTTGGAGGTGCAGAGAACACAATCCTTTCAGCATATTCTTGTACCACTTATAGATATATTAAATGGGAATGAAGACTGCTTTAAGAGAACTTTCAAGGGATATTCCTGATCTTGGGATTATCTGGAAAGAAATAATATATCCAAACCTAGAAAATGGTTGAGTGATTTAAAAGCTCATCTTCCAAAGTCCCCTCATTGGCATTCGAGATTTCTGTTTAATTACCAAGAGAATAAAAATACACATGTTTGAAAAGTTTGAAACAAAATCTAATTGCATTATATAGGTATTGTTAAATTAGGTCTTGAAGAAACTGACAATTCAGTGAAAAACCATTAATACCAAATTTGCTATATCATGTTTATTTTCTTAAGTGCTACTTATCCCCTGTACTTATTACATCTAACTAATTCATTACCATTTGTGGAGGAGGTGGGAAGATGTCTCAAAATAGCTTCTAAATTATAGGAAAATGTCTTACATTGAATCAGACTATTTGCCTTCTTGTGCAGTGTTTATTCTGACTGACTTTACATTTTCTAAAATGGTGTTACTTCGTATTTTATTTTAAGAGGCTAAGGATTTGAGTAAACAAGGGAAGTATTAATAAAATGTAAAACATGTTTTAAAAAGCAATTTTTACAATTTCCAAACTATTATGGGCCAAATACTTGCTGGAACAGTACCATTTTATAATTGCATCCTGAAAAAAAGGAAAGTTGGGGCCTCTGTATTTGGGAGATGGGGATAAGATACTCAGTAAATTATGGGTCATTATTGAGAAGCTCTGTCACATGTTCTGTCCAGGGATGGGTTTCTCCCGGTTCGCTGGTTACCTGCTTCGTGGACGCGCTGCCAGATCGGCTGTCAAAAGCGCGCAGCTGCTATCCACTGCACAGCTGTTGGATCAGAGTATTTGAAGAATACCATGAAGTTTTTGACCGCGATCCGCAGTGCAAGTTTTGACCGCCGATCTGGCAACGCGTCCGCGAAGCGGGTAACCAGCGAACTGGGAGAAACCCATCCCTGATTCTATCATGGCAGCAAACTGTTTTAGGGTGTGAGAAGAATGTGAATACACAATAGCAATAGCACTTACTTATATACAGCTTCACAGTGCTTTACAGCCTTTTCTAAGCAGTTTACAGAGTCAGCCTATTGTCCACAACAATCTGTATCCTCATTTTACCAACCTCGGAAGGATGATGGAAGACTGAGTCGACCTTGAGCCTCATGAGATTTGAACTGCCAAGTTGCAGGCAGCCAGCAGTCTACAGAAGTAGCCTGCAGTACTGCACTGTAATCCCACAAGTTTATATACTGAGACTCATGATTTGCCATGAAACTTGGAGGTTGAGGAAACAAGAGTATCCAATTGTGAAGAAGAAGGAGAAGGAGGAGAAGGAGAAGGAAAGGAAGAGGAAGAGGAAGAGGAAGAAGAAGAAAAAGGAAACAGTTGTACTGCAGAGATATTCCTATATATGCCGCCTCGAGTTCCCCTTTGGGGTGAAGAGAGGCGGGGTATAAATCCAATAAATGAAATAAATGAAATAGTAATATTTACCAGATTCTGTGAGTTAAGAGAGAGGATCATATACCAGATTTTTTTTTAAAAAATAATAATTTTACAGCTACAAACATTAAATATTCAAACAGAAGCAGTGATACATTTTATAGCTCATTCTATATGTGCTTCAGAATTCTAGGCAAACACAGATAGTTTTTAACTAATCCTCTGCTTAGCATTCAGATGGCTTGGTGGTTAAGGTTGCTTCAACCAGATGTGGTTCTGCTATTGAGAACCCTAAATAAGAAAAAAAATGCTAAGATTTGCAAGTAAGATAAAGCTTATTTCAAGAATACATTTGCATTGGGGAATACCTGGTGGGACTGGGGAAAGGCCTGTGAGGACCTAAGGGGCAAGAAGCAGAGCACAGGGTGACTCAGGGTTGGGGGAGGCCTTGGGAGGGCCAGGGTTAGCAGGCCTGTGCCTGTGCTAGGCATCCAAGAGCCTCCCCACCTCTGAGTCATGCCATGTTCCACAGCGATCTACGTATTTGTTTAACAATTGGTGGGACCAGGGATGGGGAAATTGTTGGACCAGGAGGCTCTCCTTACTGTCACTCATGCCCACATCACCTCTAGGTTAGATTATTGCAATGTGCTCTACAGGGGGCTACCCTTAAAGAACATTAGGACGCTTCAATTAGTCCAGAACGCGGCACGCAAGTGATTAAGGGTGTACCGAGGTAACACCACTCCTCTGCGAGCTGCACTGGCTTCCAATATGCTTCTCACAGAGTTGGCCTCTTACGGGTCCCGTTAGCTAAACAATGCCAGCTGGCAGGGTTGCGGATGAAAGCTTCTGTGGCTGCACCGGCCCTCTGGAATCAGCTCCCCGTGGGGATTAGGACCATCCCAAATCTGTTAGCCTTCCACCCGGCTGTGAAGACCTGGCTCTTCCAGCAGGCTTCGAATCAATGATTCCCAATGTATGAAATTGATTGTATGGTTGTTATTGTTATGCTTGTGTTTTTTTTAACAATTTTATAATTAATGCTTTTAGATTTTTTATTGTTAAAATTTTTATTATTAAATTTTAAATGTTTCATTGTTTTTTTAAATGTTGTTCACCGCCTTGTATTCCCTGACTGGGGAAGAAAGGCGGGATATAAATTTTATAAATAAATAAATAAATAAATAAATAAATAAATAAATAAATAAATAAAACGCTTAATTTAACAGCTGTTGCAACATACAATTTTAAGGGCATATTCCATTATGATCATATCTCGAGGACTACCTGTAAATAATTTGTAGAGTACATTTTTTAAAAAAATGATTTTACATCTTTTCTTTTCTCCTGTCTCTAAAAAATTAATGATAGACAGGTCAATATGTAACAAGGGGCGCACGGCATTTGTATTCATATATCTGTTCTAAACAATCATTTCTGACTAATTCTCTATTTCAGTGTGATCGCTGTCAGCTACTGTACAATGACAAGCCATTCCATCCAGGAGATCAAGTTCATGGTTATAATTGCAAACCTTGTCAATGTTTTAGCCATGCTGTAAGCTGTCATTACAACAGGACAATAGATTACTTTCCTAATGAATATTATAGAGGTGGTGGTGGAGTCTGCGATAATTGTCAACATAACACCTCAGGTAATTATCACAACCAAGTGCAGATGCTTTGGAGTTGGCTCTTCCAAAGTATCATTAATTAGAGATGGGATATATAAAATGTAGAATTCTATACTGTGAATTACTTCCACCCAACCCAACCATTTATTGTGTAACTCCATGCACTACAGAAAGAAGTAAAAAATTATGTACTAAAAAGTTGTAAGTCTGTTGGAAATAGCTAGGTACAAAATAAGATGGAGCCTGTATCACTAACTCTTATACATGATTTACATGCATGTGTATTATTTGTGTTCATCATTGAAAGATCAATATATTTGTCAATGTGTTTGTTTATTTGTTTATTTGTTTATTTATTTAGATTTATACCCTGCCTCATTTCCCTGGTCAAGGGTTATACTTCTTTCTATCCATGAAGAAACTTTCTCTATGTGGTTGCTATGACTTGATACCAACTTGATAGCATATAAACCACCAATTAATCAATTTCTCTTTATGCAAAGTAATTCCAAACTCAAATCTATTCAATGAGGCAAACAACCTTTCTAAAAAGAAAAATGCACCTCATTATTACTGCTAATGAACTAAAGAAAGAGATATGCATCATTGCTGTGCCTAAGTCAAGTGCAGGTGTCACTCTTTGCTTAAACTGATATTATAAGTGTAACAACTCTAAGTGTTTATAGATTATAAGTGTAACAACTATAATACTATTACTATAACATAAGTATTTCTTATATATATATGTAAGTCTTGGTGTAATCGGGTCTTTTCCCATGTAGGCTTGAGAATATCAACGCAACGTTTCGACGAAGATGAGACTGAAACTTGCATGTTATAATCTGCCCAATTAGTTTAACGAGTTTCACTTCTCCTTGACCTTTAGGTACTCCTATGCCAACAATATTTTTATGATTATTCTCTTCCACCATCACTTCATGCAGTGGGTTGGGAAGGATTTGAAGGTAATTTGGAGTAACCTTGTTTCAGTGTTCGTATAATTTATTCTGAAAATTGGGGTTTCATAAAACAGCATTGAAGAGCAGACACTGTACAAAATTCTATTTTGAACTCTGTAATTTGACCTTGTGAAAACAAAATTCAGACGCTTTCAGTTTACTCTTAACTAGAATCTCCTACAAGGTCATACCATTTCCCATGAGAGAATAGATGGCACTCAGTATAGTGAGTAAAGTGCTCTAAATAAAATCAGAGTATAAAGGATTTGTTGAAAACGAAGGACAATTCACTATTTCAGATACTCGAGGCAGACTTTGTATTAAATAACTCTTATTGATAAAGTTTCAAAAGAAAAAAAATACATTATTAGGTATTTTCACATTGGTACCCTCCAACAGACTGGTGAATAAGAATTTCAAAATCTCAATATAACAAATGCATTATGTGTGTCATTTTCATTATAGGTTATATTCTCACCATGATATTCATTATTAATAAATGTTGTCTATTTAAAATTTGCTTTGATAAAAATCTTAAAATTACGTAAACTTTAATCCTATACTTCTGGTTGATTTGTACAGCTGGTAAAGTATAATTTAAGTGAAATATATTTATATCATTTATCAGTCTCAGTTTTAAAACTTTTATTTAATTTCCCATAACAAATAGTCATTTGATGTAATTATTTTTGAAAACAGTTCTCATAGTTTACAGAATTGCTTTTATAACAAAGATATAAAAACTTTGCAAAAATCCAACATTCTATCTCTCACAGCTGAAAATAATTAAAAAAAAATCTATTGAAGGTATTGTTTGTAAGATGTGATTCTGGTATCAAACAATGTAAAAAAATCCTAATCCTAAGATTTTTACCCACTGGGTATTTTAAATTATGTTTTAATTGTGATTTTCATCTATAAAACTCTGTAAGTGTGCAAGCTGATGTCACGCTGTGGGTATATATAGTATGTATATGACATCAAGCAGTGTTGCATGAACCATGTTTTTTTATTATGTTTCCAACAGTATGGTTTCAGTTTTAAAATCATTATTACTGGGCACTTCATTTACAAGTTTATTTTTTTTTTAAAAAGCAATATCACATTTTTTTCTCACAAGTATTTTATTACAATGGTCTTATCATGTATTATTAGCAAATATATCATATCAAGTGAAATCAGTTGCTTCACTGTTCCACCGTAAACACACAATAGAGACATTGTATATTACTTCTTTCATCAGTTTGACAGATGGATACAAAGCAAGGTATTGTTCTGGGTCATCCCTCCAGGATGGCTATGTGGGATCGTAATCTGCCATTGAGTCAGTTTTGGAATTTTAAAAAGATTCTAAACTCTTCAACTAGAAACCTAGGTAATA
This sequence comes from Boaedon fuliginosus, assembly GCA_027560395.1. Taxonomy (NCBI): domain Eukaryota; kingdom Metazoa; phylum Chordata; class Lepidosauria; order Squamata; family Lamprophiidae; genus Boaedon; species Boaedon fuliginosus. Next base: position 34,331 of record JANHGC010005139.1, on the reverse strand, counting down.
TGTTTATTATCACAACAAAATTTTAACAAGGTAGAAAATAGTGGAGAATGGCATGTAAGATCATGGGACTTTTTAAACTATGAAATTTTAATATAACATAAATATGTATTTATTACAAAAGCAATAAGAAATAATAAGAAATCGGACACTAGGTGGAAGTGTTTGAAGCATGGTTCTGTCAGCACTTATTCATTACAGTTTATCCTTATATTGGTTAATTCTTGTTTCTCAAAAGCCTGGCATCAAAGAGAGAGAGAAAAAACCTGCCCTCAAATTTGCAAATTAGAAAGATAAGATATACAAAGAGTGGAGTGGAAGAAAAGACAAGGAAATATAAACTGGCATTTGAGAAATTAAGGATGAGCTGATTTTTCCTTCCCACTTTGCTTCTTGAAACAGCACTTAACAATTCACCTGGTTCTCTGATAATGGAAACAATCAGGATATGCTATCTTCCAGCTTTCTGAATCCAGGGAAATTGCCAAGAGAAGCTGAGTCTTTAATCAGGTGAAGCAAGCTTTAAGCAATCACTCCTTCCCTGACCAATACAAAGAACCAAGTTAGGCTCCTTCTTCCCATTATGCTCTGTGTGGAAAGATAAGGGCTTGGTCTCCTGGCCAATGGGGAAGACCAGAATGCATTCTTACTCTGCATTCTAAACCTAATTCTGCACAATTTACAAATAATATGTTTTCTGGATAGTTTACATTTCTGAATAAAATTTCAGAGGCATTTATGAGTTCTCAAATTTACAACTGATGGAGCATCTCTGTGGCAAATTCCAGTCCTTGACAGCCCACCTGCATTTATAGTGTTAATGTGTGCCTCAAAAATTCCCACCCTCCTATCTCCCAATCTCTGCCCTTTTGGCCCCCATCATGAGACAGCTTTCTTCCTGAAGACATGTGCAGTGCTTCTGAGGAGCCAGACTGGATGCACCTCAGCAGCAGCAGGAGCAAGAAGACAGGGAGGTCAACTGGAGATTTAGAGGCCACAAAATTCAGGGTGGCAAGGATAGCTACGGCTGGGCTTTGATGCCACAGTGCTGGGGTGACTTAACGCTTTGCACTATGGTGCTGGGGTAGGACAGCTACAGCTTTACACTGCTGGACTGGGGCAGTTATTTTATAACTGCATTGCTTAGCAATGGAAATTCTGGTCCTAATTACCATTGTTAACCAACGGCTACCTATATTACTCTTTCTGTGCTGATTGTATCAGGAGACTAATAAAAGCATATGCTTACAGTGTGTGTATGTGTGTACGTATGTGCTTGCATATATGCATCTATATGAATATTTTGGATGGATGGAAACTAATCAAGGAGAGAACCAACCAAGAAACAAGAATATATTTTCAGACAAATAGAACAATTAATCAGCGGAACAGCCATCAGTGGAGGGTTTTAAGAAGGGATTGGACAACAATTTGTCTGAAATGATATAGGGTCTGAGCACGGTTGGATTAGAAGACCTTCAAGACCCCTTCCAACTCTGTTATTCTGAATAAACACACACCCATATCCAGCTTGCTAATTAATATATTATGGAGTAATAGCTGTAGTTTCCTGAAATTCTGAAAATATACTACGTCCACATTTCTAATATATATATTAAGATATTTATACCTTTCATAGAATAATAAAAGAAATAAGATTAGGCAGGCATGCCTTGTTTTTGGCAATTACATACTAAGTTCTAAGAATAATTGCACTGATTAGTGCAAGATGTTCACTTTGGCCAATTCAATGCCTATTTTAAGAGTACACTAAATGAACTTCTCTACGTAATTTTTTTTTACTATAAGGGTACAAGCAAAATATCATTTTGTCATCAATATAACAATCCTCTGACTACAAAAATACTTCAAAAGCAAACTAAAAAAGAGAAAACAATGTACAAGAAATTCCCTTAAAAGAAACCTCTAAATGGGAGTGCCTTTTTAGTTGAAGTTGCAAGTAGAGCAAAATATATCACTCTGTGCACTAACAGGTGCAACTTGCTTCTCCTATACAACTCCAGGACCACTTGCCAGTCAGCCTCTAGGGACAATTCAAAATGGGAATTATTATTTTAAAATCCTACAGGACTTGGGGCCTGTAGGGATCTTTGAGATCACTTACTACGAATAGAATTTACCTGCTCAATATATGCCTGCAAAGAATGAATGTTTAACATACCCAATCACTGCAAGAGAAAATTCATAGGACAGGATTTTCTGCAAGAATGCCTATCTGTGGAATTCCCTTTCAGCAGAAATAAAATTGACATCTCTGTTGTTAAAATATATCCTTCCTCCCTAAGAAGAATCAGATTTACAGTAACCTTAGAAAATAAAGAGAAAACTCTTTGCCACTTCATATTTTTCTGACGATCTAATTTAGATAATATAGTGTAATCTCTGTCTTGCAACATTCTTGCTTGCCAAAATGGAAAGCTAATTCGCTGTTGATTCAAGAATGAAAATTTGTTGTAAATGTTGTTAAAACAGATAAAAATGGAACTGGGATAACACCTATTACTAGGGATAATTAAAAGTAAAGGGGGGGGGGCGTAGATGATGTCATGAATCCTACTAAACCAATCCAGAAAAATACTATAACAAATTAGCAATGCTGTTTGTTAATCCAGACTGAGTTCCAGTTTGGTGTACTGATTAAGACACAACGTTGGAAATCAGGAGCCTGAGTTTTTAGTCTTACTCTAAGCAAGAAGCCATCTAGGTGACTTTAGGCCAGTCATTCTTTCTCAGCCCTAGGAAGCAGGCATTGGCAAATCACTTCCAAAACCTTTCCAAGAAAACTTAGGGACCTGTCCACGGTATAGCCAGAATCAATGCTGATTCAAAGACACCCCACTTACCAAACAACCAAGATTACCCAGCAGAGATAATTTTACATATTTAAGCATAATCTCTTTTCCTGAGAAGCATGAACATTATTATTTATAACTCATCTTGATTTTATTCATCTGATTATATTTATATAGCTGCCCATTTCACAAACCTAGGGACTTTTCTCAAATTGTATTTGACGTAACACCTCAGCAAAACACTTGTCTGAATTGATTTTCATTCAGAACTAGGAAAAGCTGATTGAAGAATGAAATCTGTTTATGTTTCAAACTGAAGGAAATCTGAAAGGTTTCCTTTTTACTCTGGAATCTGCCCATAAAAGCTCTCCAGCTAGCTCCCAATCCTCTAAAACAGGGGTGTCAAACTCAATTTCATTGAGGGTCGCATCAGGACTGTGGTTGACCTCAGGGGGGGCAGGCAGGCATGGCCAACTGGGTGGATGTGACCAACTGGGTGGACGTAGCCAGCTTGATGCCACTCCCCAAACTGCTGCCATGTTTTCTCTTCGCATTGGGTAGCTTGTTCTGATGCCATGCTGGCCTAAACTTTCCTATTCACACTGGGTAGACCAGGATGGCCCTGATGGACCTGACCACATTGCAGGCGACACCCGGCCCACAGACCTTGAGTTTGACACCCCTGCTCTAAAAACAAAAATTCAGTTCACCTTGTTCTGGTTATATCATTGTATTATTGGCACATGGTTTTTTTTTAGGTCCCTGTATTCCTGATATCTTGATTCTAAGATTTTGAAAATCTGAGAATGATTAAATGGCATCTGACTGCTACAATGGAGATAAACAGTTGGATTTAGAGGTAGTCCTCACTCTATCAGCAGCTTTCAAAGTTAAGGCACTGATGATAAAATAACTATGCAATCCATTTATGATCTTTACATCAATCTTTAGCCACATCAGTGCTATTATAGTTATTACAGTATATGTGTTGGCTCATGCCTAACCTGGGAATTTTCATTTTTTCTCTTTTAACAAAGCAGTGAGATTGGAGAAAGGAGGGTTGCAAGAAAGTAGGCTGTTTGCTCTTCTATACATCAAAAGTAATGTGATCATACTGGCAGCCCAGAGCAGTTTACAGTACTCTCTTAAAATTTATTTCAAATCTTGCTCATCTGTAAGGGGGGGGAGGGAGGATTCTTCTAGATGTTCTCCTTTGCCTGACCTTCCCTTGCTGCTGATGCATCACATTGCTCTCAATGTGTAGAAGAATAAACAGCTTACTCGGTTGAAAACTCTTTTCCCCTTATCTTTTTACTAGCTTAGTACTTTGTACTCTCCTTTGCCTGACTCTCCCCGCCCCCAGGAAGTCTTAGATAATCTCTACTTTGCAAGAAAGAAAGGGATTCCAAAAGAGTAACTGTGGAGGGCAGCCATGGCTCCTAGCACCAGGCTGTGGCATTATCACATTGCTTTTAGTATGCATAAAGCAGTAAGCAGGCACACAACCATTCCAAAAGGAGGCAGAGTGCTTAGAAGGCTAAGAAAAATTAAGGTGTGAAACTGAGTAGTCTTGTATTTTTTCAGTCAAAGCACACTCACTGTCACATGATTTCTCATTTAGGGACGGAGTTGCTGAACTTTATTAGGATAATTAAGCAAGGACTAATTGTATGGTGAAGCAGCTTTCTGTTTACTGAGGCCTTGGAAAATGATTTGTCTGATTTTGTAATAAGATCCATAGTCACTATCTCTCTCTAATATAATTTTATTAAGAATTTTAATTATAATAATAAAACATAATACTAAACTTAAAGAGAATGGGCAAAATAATCAAAGTGCACTAAAAAAGAAAAGGAAAAGGAAAGGAAATACATAAAAAGTGACTTTCAACCTTCATAACAAGTATAAACAAATCTAATAATTCTTCCTGTAAATTTACAAACAGATACAGTAGGCCTTCATCCCATATCCTATCCCTTATTTATAATAAAATCTATAAAATATCAACTTTTTAATTCTGATGAGGCATAGTCTTGTAACTTTGTAAAATAAAAAATTAAACATTAATCACATAAACAAACTTTATATTCATTTTTCCTTCCAACAGTCTTAATCTTTAATGAGATATTGTCATAGGATTTAAGCTTCCTTCAATTCTTTATCCCATCACTGATTTGCTCAAGATTTAACAAGACTCTTGTAAGTCCAATAAGAAAACATTTTCCAGGTGATTTTTCTTGACTTATCATTTATATTTCTTAGTGAAGTTTTAAAAATTAAAAAAGTTTACTTTGTATATCTAGTAAAGTATCCTTTTCCAAATAATTATTTTGGACTGTCCTTCATAATTCCAATTTTGGTACTTTGTTTTGTCAAATAAAATTTGTTCCATAGCTATCATTCTTTCATTCAAATCTTTTAGACATAGCCTATTCAAAGAAGAAGACATCACTAATGTCCATCAATGTTGTAGTTACAAACTTCTGTCTCTATTCTTCATAAATCTTTCCAATATTATAACATTTTATAAGACCAGCAGATCAATAATCAAGCAGTAAACAATATCCCAATCAAGGAACTACCAACTCAGACAAACAGCCTAATCCAGGAACTACCAAGAAGAAAAACAATCCCACTACACTGGCAGGGTAGTCACTGTACAGAAACAGAGAGCAAACCCCACTTCCATCTAGAACTGATGTTACTATGGAGTTTGCATATAAAATGTCTGCAAGAAAATAATTGAGGTTAGAAAGCACCAAGAACTTCACAGTGAAGAGACTGAACCATCAATTTTAGTAGCTACATTGAAGGTATGGTCTGATATGGCAGCAAAACTACCATAAATTTCAAGAATTTAGGTGTGAACACAGGATTACTATCTACAGAAGTCATTAACATTCCATGCAAGCTTTATAAAACTTGAGTTATTATGCTTAGTCATGGTACTCAGGAACCTCAAAGTTTACATGTCCACCATTATTAAATCTACATGTCAACCAATAGGACTCTTTTGGATATTACTAGTCACTCACTTTTTTTAACTTTGAAGGAGCTGAACCTCCTTGCAATTCTAGTAAGATGGCATTATATTTGGCAATTGCTTGTGTTCATTTTGATCTAGATGCTATTTTTAAACAAAATCAGAGATATATGAGTGATTGTATTGGCTAAACTTGTTAAGCAAAGCCCTTAATTAATACAGTACTCTGACATAAAAAAGCTGTTTAGAGAGATTAAGTAGTTTACCTGCTTTTTGGATTCTTTTTGTAGTAATTTGTGAAATCTTTCAATGTTGTCTATATGGATAATACAAGGGGGAAATGTTTCACTATGACATATGATAATAGTAGTGTTTTGTTTATTGAATTTTCTAGGCTTTCAAACACAATGAGATATTTTCAGTATCTTATATTGATACTATCTTTTTTTTTAGAAAACTCAAAATTGTTACTATCTATTCCAATCTAGTTTTCTCCTAGATTTACAATTGAATCCATTTTAGTCATCTTACAAATTGCTTGCAACAAAGAATAGACTAGACTAGACTCATCCAGGACGTTTTTGCTGATTTCACAATCATTAAGGATCCACATTATTTCTATAATCCCAAATCCCAAAATCAAAATTACATTTCTCTTTGTTTCTTGCAAAAAGTCCAAAAGTTAGCTTTATTAACAAATGTTATTGTCACTTAAAATACAACCAGATACTCTTCTTTCCATGGCTTACCCCATTTTGTATAAATACTTCTTTAAATCTCCATTTGTTAATCTATTATTCAGCAGAGATCCAAGAAAAATGAACAAAAATCCCAAATAATATAAATACATACCACCCTTTTTCATTTTGTCTATGTTCTCCTCATCCTTCTCTTAACAATTATAAAAAAAATAAAATTTATTAAATGTTACCAAAAATAACCCTTAAATAAACCCTCCGAGCGAGTTCGCAACTTGGGGGTCCTTCTGGATGCACAGCTTCAATTTGACCATCATCTTACGGCTGTGAC
>JANHGC010005139.1:14406-25182 GCA_027560395.1 Boaedon fuliginosus | reverse complement strand
TGGTCTCAGGAGGGCACGAGTCACCCTAAACAGGGCTGATGGGCAACAGTCTGCGGACGCGATAAGAGCGGCATAGTAAGAACGCTTTGCCGTTTTTATCGCCACTAAATAGGTCTCAATATGAGCTCCTAACAGTGTTCGGTCAGATTCGGATTTCCCCTTCTTCCAGCAGCGCTCTAGACATCTCCTCTGACGCTTCATCCCTCGGAGCTCCTCAGTGAACCAAGGAGACGTCCGGGGTCTGCGAACAGTGAGAGGTCGCAAAGGCACAACCCAATCCAGGGCCCCGGTGGCCGCATTATTCCACGCCGGGGGGGGGTAGCTTTCCTTTTGCCTCCAGCTGCTGGAGATGAAAGGGAACTCTGAATAGTGGAAATGAGAACCTGCAGATTCTGTATACTCCAGACTGCAATTACCTCTAAGCAATCTTTGATCATTGGTTATGACTGCATTTGAAGAGAATAAAATGGTTTCTCTAACAACATATAGAATGCCCTTCCAAAAGATAGCTTGATATAAAATGCTTCTGTTGCTCAGGAACTAAAAATCCCGAATAAAGAATTGGAAAACTGGTGATGCAAAACATCGAAGAGATACATAGGAAAGGAATTATAACATCAAAGGAAGAGGAGGAGGAGAAGGGGGAGATGATGAATAAACTGCTGATTGAAGAACACCTAAAGCATTCATAATTGAAATTCAGTAGCATCTTAATTATTAATGGCTTTCTAAAAGACATGAAGGACACTGATTACCAGTAAGGGGAGATTGGATTAATTTCCCAGAAAGTTCTGGTCTTATCTTGTTGGTCACTTAATAACTCCAGGGAACCAAAAATAGATTGCTAGACTTGGATCTGGTTTAATTTGACTGTGAATCCATTAACTCTTTAAATGACAAGCTATGACAATCTTTCAACCAAACTTTATCCGCGTATGTATTCATTCCAAAAGCAAAATGAAATAACATTAAAAATTCCATGATGAGTTTCTTAGAATAGATGGGCTGATACAAATTAAACGAATGCTGTAAACCTAGTTGCTTGTCACATTTCCTACCACTTGACTTCACTAATTGTTTTTTTTAACTCTGATATATTGTTATTAATAGAGGTTATATAAACATTCACTGAATCTTGCTGACAAATTTACATATTCTTTCATTTTCAGTTATGTTGGCTCTAAAATTGCCTTCAAGAATCACCTGCCTTAACCAAAAATTCAATCTGACAATGGCTTCTGTTCTAGCTGAAGATCTTTCCATGTGTGACAGTAAAATGAGGCATTTTAAAATATTTTCTGTAATTAAGACAATTATTATGATTAAGAGAGCTGCAGTGGGTGCTTCAAACGAACACTTTGGGTCATTTTGATTCACAGTTGATAGTGCAGAAAGATAAACTGGGATGAGACTTATAATTAAAAGTAGATGAAAATGTACTCTTTCAAGGATTTCCCTGGGGAACGCTGCTCTAGAGAATATTTTGCATCCAAACTTCTTTCCTGGAAAAACAAACAATGCTTAAGTAAATACCAAATATCTAGGATCCTAGACATAATTGTTTTTTTTTTGCTGTCAAGACTCTACTACAACTATGGAAATATGTCATTGCTATAAATTAGAAATTGACTCATATGTGAAGCAGAAGGGTAAAAATTTAAAGTATGAGTATGTCTGCTTTCCTCCCCTACTCAAATTTTTGTTTTTAAAATATAGCATATTTTTGAAGCAGAACACAGTCATTTTCTGTCTTGTTTTACTAATGTTCTGCATGGATGTTTTCAGGTTTAGAAGGATACTTGTAGGAAATAGTTATAAAATAAAACATGAGAACAAATAACCTGTGCTTTATTATTCTATAAATCTGTGTCATAGGAGTTTAATATACTTTTAGGAAATCATCCCATCTGTGGGCAATACAAAGTACTTGCTTTTTCTATTTAAAACGCTAAATCATGAAGTACTATCGAAGTTTTACTACTAGAGTTATCATGTCTGTGTATCCAAAGCCACTATAATATAGTATGCAGGAATTTACCAATTAAAAATACAGACTTGATGCTTTAATACAGGGGTGTCAAACTCAAGGCCCGCAGACTGGATCCGGCCCATGGGGTGCTTACATCTGGTCCATGGGGTCGCCCTGGAAATAGCAAAAGACCAGCTTGTAGTGCCTCTGCCAGTGAAAATGGAGCACAGCCCTCCCAGGCTTCATTTTTCGCTGCAATGGCCTCTACAGCCCTCTGCCTGTGAAAGTGGAGTGCCTATGTTCCCCATTTTTTCTGGCAGCGGGTTGCAGGAGGCCATCGTAGCCAAAAATGATGTCCAGGGTGCTGCACACAGCCCCCCGGGCTCCATTTTTGCTTGCAGAGGGCTAGCAAAACAAATTAAAAACAAAATAAAAGGGTAAATGTTTCCTCTTTTCCATTTGAGCATCCAAGAAGGGACAAGAAAGTGGAAAGGGAAAGAGGAAAGACAAAAAAGGGAAGATGGGAAGAGAGCAAGGAAGGAAAAAGAAGGAAAGGGGAAGGAAGAAGAAAGGAGATTGAAGAGGGATGGAAAAGGAAGGAAGGAAGGAGATTATAATGGGAGGGATCAAGGGAAGTCCTGCCTTAGCACTTGGCCAACACAGGTGCCCCCAACACGAGTGACATCGATGGCCACACTTATCCTGGCCACACATCCCCAGGTCAAACACAACCCTGATGTGGCCTTAATGAATTCAAGTTTTACACCCCTGCTCTAATAGTTATAATGAAAGATATTTTGAAGATCTAAATTCATTGGAAAAATCAGATTATTTATCAATGCCTCCACTATCTCTTCTTAGTGTCCGTAACAGTGAAAGCACATCTAGCTTCCAATGAACTCATGATCATACTATGCCAACAAGACTTCATACCGTATGTAAATCAGCTTTTGGCTGCTGTGATGGACTAGATCGTGGCAATGAATCTTTCCTCAGGTGTTTAAGGTGCCTCCTGTAAAGCTTCTTTCTGCATGGATTTGTTTGCCTTTTTTTAATGAGTCAAGAAGATAAGACATTTTCCTTTTTAATAACAGAAGTTCTAACTGTGTTTCATTTATCTTATGCCCTTTATTAAAATAAACAGTGAAGTCCAAAATAGAAGTGGGAAATGTAGTGGCCTCTCTTGTCCTTATTATGAATATTTATGTTGTAAAAAAGCCATGTACTCTAAAAATGACTCGCTTGTGAAGCCTCAAATCTTAACTTCTGTATAGCTTTAGTGCTGTTTTGACATTTCTTTTTTTACTCTTACATTCTACAAAGATGCAGAGGAATATAAAAATTAAACCAAGAGTGTTATAGCTTGATTTTGCTACATGTGATTTTTGAAGATAGAGAAACTATTTCATACCCCTGTTAATCCAAATCACAGGATCTAGTTCTTCTCCCCAGATAGGTCTAAGAATTCACTGTTGTTTTTAAATTGCCCCAGGCAACATGGTTTTGACCGCAGCTTTTATTCTTCAAAGGCAGATCTTGTACTTTCGGACTGACAGCATTTGTTCAAGTCAGCATGAATAGTGTATCCTCTTTAAAGAAATAAAGGACCGTGTACCTAAAATTAAGGGTCATCAGAGTTGAATGTTGAACAATGCGGTCATCATTTAATAGAAAAATCCCCATTGGCCATGCATTATTATTCTTATTATAGTCCCCATTGGATTACTGCTACTTTAACAATTTCTAACAGTATAGTTCTTGTATTTATTTGAATTTACTACAGCTTCTCAACTCCAGTGCAGAAGACAATTAAAAAAATATCTTTATTATGCTGATCTCATAGAAAAAGAAACAAAAAAAATCTAACCAGCTGAAGCTGGGAGACCTACAGGATTTCTGAGTCATAGACCTTTTCCTTTAGGGGCAGTGCAGTCATGACCAACTAGGGTTCCATTTTGCTAGGCTTCACTGCTCCCCCCCTCCCCAATCCAGAATGAATTGGGACAGTGTTCAGTCAGCATCTGCAGTATAGCCTGGAGATGTACAGTTGGGTATCATCAACATATTGATAGTACCAGATCCCAAACTGCTGGATTATTTCCCCAGTGGCTTCATGTAGATATTAAATAAACTACAGCAAATGTTTAACACATGCATAATAGGATGATATAATTTTCTTCACAATTTTCTTTAAGCACCCTCAAGGTTACACAAAATCTACATGTGGTTCTTAACAAGAGGAGACACTAACAGAAAGAAAAGAAAAATTACATTAGCACCATATGGTATATTATGAATAAGAAGGGTGTGGGGGAGGCAACAGAGTTATGGAGCAAGGGGGAAAACAACAGAAAAGAGCAGATTGATTTTAGTTTGATATGAAAATGTCTGTTTGAAGAAATCCAGGAAAAGAGAGAAGACAATTGTAGGGAAAGATAAAATAGAATCATAACTATATAGTTGCAGAGAAAATAATCTATACAACAAAAATGTATAAAAGTAAATATGTGACCAAAGAACACTGGATAGGGAGATAGATAAATGGGGAAAATCAGAAATCAGCTCTGAAAGGAAAGGAGGAGGATTAAAGCCATTAAAAAGCCTTAAAAGAGCATGGCATATTTTGAATATTGGGAAATAACAAGAAATAATAGCAAAGTAAGTTTAATTTAAAACTATGAAGGATGGAACCTAAGAAGGACACAATCAATACTGCAGTCTGAAAAGGAAATTATAGTTTAAGAAGTAGCAGAACAATTGCATGTCTTCAGATTTGGCTGAAGTTTGTTTGATATTCAAGTCAAACTGCTTTTTCAATTGGAAATAAAGAGTGAAAATTGAACAGTGAAGGGATCAAAAAGAGAATGATTGGACCAGTTGAAAGCCAGTTAAAATTCCTTTTCATCTTGGGGAAGGGGGAGGAATGTCACATAAACCTGCAGTTGTAATCCTAGATCTAATGGCTGGAGAAGACTCAGTCTGGACATCAGTGTCCTTCTAAAATTCGGTGGGAAGGATACTTCTACTTCCTAAGCTATAAGTTATATTTTCAGAATATCAGAATAGTCATTTAATACAATAAAAATAAGTGAATCCACTTATCTTTGGCATTTTCTGATCTGCTAAATTCAAAGAAAGAGGCTAGGAGAAGAAAAATATAGTAAGGCATGACAGATATAGCATCAGATTTTATGCAATGATTTAGATAAATTAGAGGTTTAAAGATTCTAATTTCATGTTCAGAGTTTATGGATCCAAATTAAGCAATGTTTGGTTGAGCTAACTATTTTGATATGTTCCATCACCCATTCTTTTTTTTTTCTCTCAATGACTTCTAGAATTAGATTTGTAGATACAATACAGAGGAGAGATGAATTGCATTTTCTGTAAATATGGCAAGCACTTGACTCAGTAGTTAGGAAATTTTGGTTAAAAACTAGTTAGAAATATTGCAAGCATTTTATACCAGGGTCCTTGCGAGGCACAGCAGCTTTATCTGCAGTGGCATTTCTTTATTTTACTGTTGAAAATTTATTATGTGGTATATATTTTCTCCATGGTAACTTTTAATATTTTTTTAGTTTAAGGAACAATAAAACATTTGGATATGTAAATGTATCTGTGGGTATGTTGGTTATATGTACACACACAAACACACATACATACATACACATATCTACAATATCTGAGTGTATGTGTCTGTAAAAGAGAGAAACATATGGTTGTTGATTAAAGTTTATAGAACATTATGTAAGAATTTGTATAGAATCATGCTGAGAAGCTAAATGTTAACTGAATATAAATACCAGAAATGTGATTTAAACAGATGGTTCTGACAAGAAGAAAGTCAGTTAAGCATTAGGTAGAAAATCAAGAATGCCAGGGCACATTCAATAGCCTATTGAAATTATAGTAAAAATTAGGTTACCAGTTCAAATATCTGTAGAGCTTGGAAGTGTAAGGGAATTCTCTCAACTCATAATTTATTAAATGAAAATGTATGTGACTCTCATACAACATAATTGTGAAAGTTCACATGATTGTTTCACCATAATAGACTACTAGAAGAAAACTGATGAACAGAAATGTGTATTTCTACTCTTTCAACATATTAGGAGGAAGACAGTTTCAGTAATATACGTTTATCTGATAGACAAGATTTAGATTTAGATTTCGTGGTAAATTGCAAGGAAAATCCCATTAGTGTGCAAATCAGCTTAAGGTCAGGGTTAGGTCACCATGAGTTCAGGCAGGAAAATGGTCACCGGCAATGGATTTTTAAGGCATTGAAATGCTTAGGAGGATGCTAATTTGTCGAGCCCACCCTAAATGCATTACCATTTTTCCTGGTAAAAGTCAGGTGAAAATCCCGTTGGGGGGCAAACCCACTTCAGGTTAGAGTTAGGGTTATACATGAATTCGGAAAACAAAATGGAAGTTTTCAAAATATTCATAGTGCATTGGTATGCTTAGAAGGGTGCTGATTTTTTGACTCCACTCTATCTGCATTTCCTGGTAAAATTCATGTGAAAATCCCATTCGACAGCAAACCTACTTAGGGTTAGGTTTGCCTGATTTTGGAGAGCACAGTGGAAGTTGCCAACATACCTGTAGCATATCAGTATGTTTAGGTGGCTGCAGACTTTTTGAGTTCACCCTGTTTTTGTTTCTTTGTAAAATATATGGTAAAATCCAATTGATGTGAAAAAATCCCATTGGTGTCAATTTAGGGTTAGGATTAGGTCACCATCAGTTCAGGCACGCAAATTGTCAGCACCAATGGATCCGTAACATATTAATATGTTTAAGAGGGCACTGACTTTTCGAGCCTACTCTTCTACTTTTCCTGGTAAAATAAAGGGGGAAATCCCATTGTGCACACTGGGAACAGGCTCTACTGTTCTTCCGCATCACTGATGTCCAATTCCGAAGGCAGCTGATAACCGTCAGATGGCCCTGGCCCCATCTCTGCCTCTGATGCAGAGCACTCATCCAAGCCTTTCCCAGATTCCACAACTGGCCTATGTTCTTCCCCAACCTCCTTACTGTCCAAATCTGTTGCCAGCTCTGCTGGACGCTGATGGGCCACAACAACCAATAGATTCATAGTGCATCAGTATGCTTAAGAGTGTCTTTTTCTTGGTAAGACACATAGAATAATCCCTTTATAGTGGAAATCCTCTATATCCACCTGTTTTATGAATTTGACTACTAAAATAAATATCACAAATATATTAATATAATGTTAGGGTCTATATTTAGTTAGGATTGGGGTGAGGGTTCAGGTTATGGTTATGTCTACAAGATTTTGTACTGGAAAATAGTATTGCCGTTAGAATTCTAGAGTATCAGTATGCTTAGGAAGCTTCTCATGTTTTGAGACAGCCTTATCTGTGTTTCCTACTAAAACCTATGGAAAAATCCCACTAGGATGCAATTGCAATTAGGGTTGGAGTTAGGGTTTAAGATTAGGGTTAGCTCTTCACGAATTCAGCCAGCAAAATTGATATGGCCAATATCTGGATCCACAGCTGCAATTGGAACACCATTTGGCAGCTGTGGCCAGGGGGGCATTTGCCGAGGTTTTCCTGATGCACCAGTTTTTGGACTGCAAGTCTCTTCTCACAGTCACTCATGGCTTTATCACCTCTAGGTTAGACTATTGTATTGCGCTCTACATGGGGCTGCCCTTGAAAAACATTCGGAAGCTTTAGTTAGTCCAAAATGCAGCCACATGAGTGATTATGGGTGTACCTCAGTATACCCACATAACACCGTTCTTGCGTGAGCTGCATTGGCTCCCAGTCGGTTTCTGGGTGCAATTCAAGGTGCTGGTTATGACCTTTAAAGCCCTACATGGCTCAGGACCAAATTACCTTAGAGACCACCTCCTACCACCATATACCTCCCAGCCAGTGGAAGTATTCAGCCAGTTCCGATAGGTTGCGGAGAACCAGTAGCAATAATTTTGATTGATTCAGAGAACTGACAAATACCACTTCTGATTGGTTGACACTGGCAAATACCACCTCTCATTGGCCGACAGCATAGCCACGCCCACAGAACCGGTAGTAAAAAAAATTGAATACCACCACTGCTCCCAGCATCCTGTTAGGTCCCACAGGGCTGGCTCCTCTGGCTCCCGTCAACTAAGCAATGCCGGCTGGCAGTCCTATGGATGAGAGCCTTCTCTGTGGCTGCACCAGTCCTCTGGAACCAACTACCCCTGGGGATCTGGATCCTTCCTGACTTGCTGACCTTTCACCGAGCAATAAAGACCTGACTCTTCCAGCAGGCTTGGGGCTAATGATCTCCACCCAACATAAGGATTTTAAATTGATTTTAGTGTTGTGATATAAATGGTTTTTTTTAATTCAATTTTTTATATTATGTTTTTATATATATATTTTAATTGTTGTAAGCCACCCAGATTCCTTCAGGAGTTGGGTGGCCTATAAATTAGAATAAATAAATAAATTAATAAATTAAAATAAAATAAAATAAATAAATTTGTAGAGTATTGGTATGCTTAGAGGCCTCTCCTATTTTGAGATTGCCTTATTTTCATTTCCTGATAAAATACATTGAAACATCCCTTAGAGTGAAAATTCACTTAAGATTAGGTTTTCCTCTTCAAGAATCTGTATTGGAAAACAGCGATTGCCAAATAGAATAATGAGAGTATTGGTATGTTTAGGAGAACTCTCATGTTTCGGGACTACCTTATCTGCATTTCCTGGTAAAAATACTTGGAAAAATCCCGTTAGAGTGGAATTCCAATTAGAATTAGGGTTAATAGATATCACCAATACATTTGGTATGCTAAGGAGACCTCTCATTTTTAAAGATGCTCTTATTTGTGTATCCCAGTATGGCTGGCTGAGGAATTCTGGAAGTTGAAGTCCACAAGTTTTAAAGTTGCCAAGTTGGAGATCCCTGTTTTAAAGGAGTCATTCAAAAGATATAACATATTGGTTAGCTGCCTGGCCTAAGTATTCCTTAGAATCCAAAATCCATCACTATAACTACATAAAAATAAAGCAATCTATGTAGGTCGAAAGAGTTTTAACAGAATTAGTATCAGTGAACTTTTTCAGCATAATATAAGCTCATCATACTAGGACATGGTCTTCTTTTAACTATAGTTGCCAAGGTCGGAGACTCTCTGCTTAAAAAGATATTTAGTTGGTTACAGCCGATAGGAAGTGACATAGGTTTTTTTCCTAGTTTTCTGAGATAAAGAATAGATTGTTGGGACTCTGGGAGCAAATATTCAAGCAATAATGAAGTATGCTGTTAAGGTTTTGTAACTAGATATAAATCAGTGATAAATATAAAGAGGTACTCTCCCGAGTATGAAAATGCAACTTCTATAACAGAACATAATATAAAATTAAACATTCCTTTTGCTGTCAGGGCTAATATAGGAAATCTCATACCAGTCATCCTACTTTCAGGATCCTATGACAGAAAATTACATGAATTGTCTGGGCAAGGCCCAGTTAGCAAATGCTGTCTATCCAGTAGGAAAAACAATGAATTTTGAATTGTTGAATGGTGATACCTCAGTTGTAATTTCTTCATACAACAAGAAGGAAGAAGAAAGAAGCCTAACAATCTTCCTTGCATTACGTAAACAACTAACATTAACAAAACAAACTGTTGTTTTATGGCATCAGATTCATTTTTTTGGACAGTTGTCTTTATATATCCTCATAGTTACATCCTCATAGTTCAAAAGAACTATGAGGATGTAACCCTCCCCTCAACTTCATTTTCTTAAACTAATATAGTTTTCTTACTATAATGCAAAATTCCCTTTAGATAGAGACCAAATCTTGGCAAACAAAAGTATAAAATATAAATGTTTCAGGAGATGTTTAGCAACAGAAATCATAGAAAAATAATAGACTGCCAACAGAACATAGTATAGTTTGTAGTATATTTTATATGCTGCATCTAGATTATTATGTTTTGTTTTTATAGTCTATCCTAATTTCTCCAATCTTTTCTCTAACCATTCATAGAATATTTGCCATTATCTTATAATATTCTGTATCTTCCTTTTCTCTAATCATCAACGTCAGCCTATTCACATTCCAATTTTTTTTAATTAAATCCTCCTCTTGTGGTATGTTCACCTCCTTCCATTTTTGTGCAAATACAATCCTTGCTGATGTCAGCACATGGACCATCAAGTATGTGTCTTCTTTGGTGTATGTTTCTGGTATCATTCCTAACAAAAAAAATTCTGGTTTCATCTCTATATATTGTAGTGTCATACTCTCTAGCCACTCACATATCTTCAACCAATATTTTTGAGCCTCTTTGCATTTCCACCACATATGATAATATGATCCTGGTTCATGATGACACTTCCAACATTTTGTAGATTTATTTTTAAACATTTTGGCTAACCTCTCTGGATCAAAATGCCACCTAAAGAACATCTTATATAAATTTTCCCTATATGCCATTGAAATTATTAAGCTATAGTTTTTCTCCCAAAGATCTTCCCACTTTTCCAAGTCTATATTATATTCAAAATTTCTCTCCCATGTGATCATGGTTTCTTTAACTTCTTCCTCCGCCACTTTATATTTTAATAAATAGTCATAAAGTTTAGTTATCAATTTTTCATTCTTCCCCATCAATATCTCATCTAATTCTGTCAGTTTAGAATAGAACCCATATTGTTTTCTGTCTTTTTCATATCTTGATTGTATTTGAAATTGTGCATACCATGTTGCTGTTACTCCCTGTGTTCTCCACTCTTTTTTCTCTTTGAGTTCCCCTTTCTCATTAAT